>JAXIVJ010001301.1:10000-67500 GCA_036785665.1 Chirona hameri | reverse complement strand
TTTCCCAAATTGACGTTTTTGGCTATCACAGATCCCATAACGCCGGACCCGTCGGTGCCCCCCCCCCCCCCTTATTGGCCGTCTGGGACTGCCAGTCTGTTTAACACGCGCCCTGGAGTGCCTCTGAGAATTACACGCACTGGAGGGGGTTAAATTTGTTAATTTTGTCCGACGGCTCATGCAGTTGCCGCTCGAAGTGACGAAGTGACGGCTGTACTATCGCTGAGGGATGGCGATCGCTGCGCATGCGCCGCCGCAGTGCCGAGTGTGTCAGGAACTCGGGAGTGGCGGAGTGGCGGAGTGGCGGAGTGACGGAGTGACGGAGTGGCGAAGTGACGGAAGTGGCGTAGTGACGGAGTGGCGTAGTGACGGAGTGGCGGAGTGGCGGAGTGGCGTAGTGACGGAGTGACGGAGTGACGGAGTGACGAGTGACGGAGTGGCGGAGTGGCGTAGTGACGGAGTGGCGGAGTGGCGGAGTGACGGAGTGACGGAGTGACGGAGTGCGGAGTGGCGGAGTGGCGGAGTGGCGGAGTGGCGGAGTGGCGGAGTGGCGGAGTGGCGTAGTGACGGAGTGACGGAGTGACGGAGTGACGGAGTGGGCGGAGTGGCGGAGTGGCGTAGTGACGGAGTGGCGGAGTGGCGGAGTGACGGAGTGACGGAGTGGCGGAGTGGCGAAGTGGCGAAGTGGCGGAGTGGCGGAGTGGCGGAGTGGCGGAGTGGCGGAGTGGCGGAGTGGCGGAGTGTGGCGTAGTGACGTCTGACGGAGTGACGGAGTGGCGGAGTGGCGGAGTGACGGAGTGACGGAGTGACGGAGTGGCGGTCTGACGGAGTGACGGAGTGGCGGAGTGGCGAAGTGGCGGAGTGGCGGAGTGGGCGGAGTGGCGGAGTGGCGGATTAGTGGCGGAGTGGCGGAGTGGCGGAGTGGCGGAGTGGCGGAGTGACAGAGTGGGCGGAGTGGCGAAGTGGCGGAGTGGCGGAGTGGCGGAGTGGCGGAGTGGCGGAGTGGCGGAGTGGCGGAGTGGCGTAGTGACGGAGTGGCGGAGTGGCGGAGTGGCGGAGTGGGCGGAGTGACGGTCTGACGGTCTGACGGAGTGACGGAGTGGCGGAGTGGCGGAGTGACGGAGTGGCGGAGTGGCGTAGTGACGGAGTGGCGGAGTGGCGGAGTGGCGGAGTGGCGGAGTGACGGTCTGACGGAGTGACGGAGTGGCGGAGTGGCGGAGTGGCGGAGTGACGGAGTAGCGGAGTGGCGGAGTGACGGAGTGGCGGAGTGGCGGAGTGACGGAGTAGCGGAGGTGGCGGAGTGGCGGAGTGACGGAGTGGCGGAGTGGCGGAGTGGCGGAGTGGCGGAGTGGCGGAGTGACGGAGTGACGGAGTAGCGGAGTGGCGGAGTGACGGAGTGGCGGAGTGACGGAGTAGCGGAGTGGCGGAGTGGCGGAGTGGCGGAGTGGCGGAGTGACGGAGTGACGGAGTGGCGGAGTGGCGGAGTGGCGGGAGTGGCGGAGTGGCGGAGTGGCGGAGTGGCGGAGTGACGGAGTGGCGGAGTGACGGAGTGGCGGAGTGACGGAGTAGCGGAGTGGCGAAGTGGACGGAGTGGCGGAGTGGCGGAGTGACGGAGTGGCGGAGTAGCGGAGTGGCGGAGTGGCGGAGTGGCGGAGTGGCGGAGTGGCGGAGTGACGGAGTGGCGGAGTGGCGTAGTGACGGAGTGGCGGAGTGACGGAGTGACGGAGTGGCGGAGTGGCGGAGTGGCGGAGTGGCGGAGTGACGGAGTGGCGGAGTGGCGGAGTGGCGGAGTGGCGGAGTGACGGAGTGGCGGAGTGGCGGTGTTCCGATATGATAGCCTGGTCGAATTTGCTATGAACGCGTGGATTTTCTCCACCCCGACATGTATTGGCTTTGTGAGACCGGACTGCGTCACATTATCGATTAGTCTGGAAACTGCCTTGCCGATTCATGTGGCTGACTACGGCGCTTGCGCTGGTGGGCAGTAGCGATTTGGACTAGCGGCGAACTGTTTACGCTTGCTCCTGATAATATCGGTGTCTGCTATCACTAGATAACGGGCGCTGACCGAGACCATGCCTGCGTGTTCTGTAAGGATTTTTTAGAAAGCGCAATTTTTCAGTTAGGTATATACCTTGGCAATGTAACCCTACTGACACCCCGTCTCGCGCCACCTGTCCGTGACCCTACTGACGCCCCTTCTCGCGCCACCTGTCCGTGACCCTACTGACACCCCATCTCGCGCCACCTGTCCGTGACCCTACTGACGCCCCTTCTCGCGCCACCTGTCCGTGACCCTACTGACACCCCATCTCGCGCCACCTGTCCGTGACCCTACTGACGCCCCTTCTCGCGCCACCTGTCCGTGACCCTACTGACGCCCCTTCTCGCGCCACCTGTCCGTGACCCTACTGACGCCCCTTCTCGCGCCACCTGTCCGTGACCCTACTGACGCCCCTTCTCGCGCCACCTGTCCGTGACCCTACTGACGCCCCTTCTCGCGCCACCTGTCCGTGACCCTACTGACGCCCCTTCTCGCGCCACCTGTCCGTGACCCTACTGACGCCCCGTCTCGCGCCACCTGTCCGTGACCCTACTGACACCCCATCTCGCGCCACCTGTCCGTGACCTACTGACGCCCCTTCTCGCGCCACCTGTCCGTGACCCTACTGACGCCCCTTCTCGCGCCACCTGTCCGTGACCCTACTGACGCCCCTTCTCGCGCCACCTGTCCGTGACCCTTTTGACGCCCCGTCTCGCGCCACCTGTCCGTGACCCTACTGACGCCCCTTCTCGCGCCACCTGTCCGTGACCCTACTGACGCCCCTTCTTGCGCCACCTGTCCGTGACCCCTACTGACACCCCGTCTCGCGCCACCTGTCCCGTGACCCTACTGACGCCCCTTCTCGCGCCACCTGTCCGTGACCCTACTGACGCCCCGTCTCGCGCCACCTGTCCCGTGACCCTACTGACGCCCCTTCTCGAGCCACCTGTCCGTGACCCTACTGACGCCCCTTCTCGCGCCACCTGTCCGTGACCCTACTGACGCCCCGTCTCGCGACACCTGTCCGTGACTCTACTGACGCCCCGCCCCTTCTCGCGCCACCTGTCCGTGACCCTACTGACGCCCCTTCTCGCGCCACCTGTCCGTGACCCTACTGACGCCCCGTCTCGCGACACCTGTCCGTGACTCTACTGACGCCCCTTCTCGCGCCACCTGTCCGTGACCCTACTGGCGCCCCTTCTCGCGCCACCTGTCCGTGACCCTACTGACGCCCCTTCTCGCGCCACCTGTCCGTGACCCTACTGACGCCCCTTCTCGCGCCACCTGTCCGTGACCCTACTGACGCCCCTTCTCGCGCCACCTGTCCGTGACCTACTGGCGCCCCTTCTCGCGCCACCTGTCCGTGACCCTACTGACGCCCCTTCTCGCGCCACCTGTCCGTGACCCTACTGACGCCCCGTCTCGCGCCACCTGTCCGTGACCCTACTGACGCCCCTTCTCGCGCCACCTGTCCGTGACCCGCGCTGACTCAGTGCTGGCGTTATCACCGGCTGACCAATCGGTGACGGGGGACCATGTGGGTGAGCTCTCTGTCGCCAGCCAATGGGTGGCCAGCCTTTTGGCGCGAATGTCCGCCGGTGCGATACCGGTCCACGCTGCTCTTGTGTGGTTCAGTCGCGACCCAGCAGGAGTCAATACACGCTGTCGGTCGGCGCCACGGCCGATAACAACCGATAACTCTCGTTCAGCTGACGGAAACACGCATGGACACGACAGGAACACTGCGGTGTCGATTTCTCAGAACGGCGGGGGGGGGGGGGCAGGGACTGATCCAAGCGCAATAGCGCTATATCAGTGTTATGTCTCGACTATAACGTCTGAAATCGGCACAAAATAATACATTATAAAAATAAACTGCAATATGAGTTTTGGCATTGGAGCAAACGTAGTTTAACCACTGGCGGCCACAGGGGGGGGGGGGGGGGGGGGCACGAGGGCCATTACCCCTCCTTTTGACTCTCAGAGGTGGGGCCATATTGTCTTTAGGGCCCCCTTTTGCCAGTACTGACCAGAGCCTATTTGTGTATTTTAACAGAACTGACGATTTTACCTGATCCTTCTAAAAATTGACCTGATCTAAAAATGGAGGACACCCAAGCAATGACAACTTCGATACCTTTCTTTTTATTTACAGCTTGTTCCTCTTCCTAGTTATCGCCATAGGCGTACCCAGGGGGGGGGGGGGCAAACGGGCAATTGCCCCTCCTGAAGGTCCGTACGTGCCCCCTTGATCGAAAAAAATGAATGATTTTTTAAAAGAAAAAAATGCTGAAAATATGCCCCTCTAAAAATATAGTAGGGCAAATCCGGTTAGTTTTTTTTTCGTGGGGGTGCCTTATGGCCCCCCTGATAAAAAAATTGCCCCTCTTAGAGTGAATCCTGGGTACGCCACTGGCCATCGCAGTAGCTGAACATTGTGGTGGTTTCTGGAGCCAATTGAGCCAAATGGTGACCTTCGATGTGTGTGATGTGTGAAACACCCACAGGCCCAGAGCCTGCGTAAGTGAGTGGGCTCTGTGCCTGTGGTTGTTCTGCTGATAATACACAATACACAATTGATGACCGCTGGTAGTGACCTCAGCAGCGTGGAATGTTTTTCCGTTTGCCCATTGCCACAAACAACTTTCTAAACCGTGAGGTGACCGCAGACGTTTTTAGCGAAAGTCTAAGCTCGTACAGAGGGCATGTGATACGATACGTAGCGAACTCTCACACATAGGCACCATCATCATCTTGTACGATTGTATCACCTCATCCTCCATTGTAAATAACATCTTATACTTCACCGTGTTCTATGTTCGTTTTTATTTTTATTTTTTTTGTATTTTTACTACTATTTTCTGCATATTTTGTATTACTATTTTATGTATATTTGTACTATTATTTTTACTTTTATTCCTGGATATATTTTACATGATGACTTCACGGCAGTGGGTGTTTCGCCCGTTGGTGATATGAGTGAATACATAAATAAAAAATATAAAAAAATCCTCAGGGGGCTAAAAAAAAATCCCCCTCCTCAGTGACTCGCGAGTTAAGCTCGAATACCAAAATAAGGTGACCGGCCCAAATCCGTGGAGAAAAAAAAATGGGTTACCTTTTTTGCCCCCAAAAAAAGTTCCCCCCCCCCAAAAAAAAAACGACGGGTGGATCCTCCAGTGGGAACATCTGCTTTTTTAGATGGTCATTGATCGACTTGAGATGACTATCGTCCGGTCTGAGAGGCCCCTTGCCAGTTCTGAAAAGGCTTAATCTATGCTAGCCTGAGAGGGTCCTTACAAGGCCTGAGAGAGGTAGTCTGAAAGGGCCTTTGCAATACCTGAGAATGACATATGCTTGTCCAAGAGGGCCGTTGTCAGGCCTAAGAGGACCTTGTGCCAGTTTGAGAAGGCTCTCGGTCATTCTGAGAGCTATTGGTCGGTCAAAGGCTCGGCCCAAAACTTTGGTTTGAGGCGCCGCCCGACACAATGCCAAAACTCATATGACAGTTTATTTGTATAATGTGTTATTTTGTGCCGGTTTCAGACGTTATAGTCGAGCCATAACGCTGATATAGCGCTATTGCGCTTGGATCAGTCCCTGCCCCCCCCCCACCCGCCGTTTTGAGAAATCGACACCGCAGCGTTCCTGTCGTATCCGTGTGTGTTTCCGTCAGCTGAACGAGAGTTATCGGTTGTTATCGGCCGTGGCGCCGACCGACAGCGTGTATTGACTCTTGCTGGGTCGCGACTGAACCACACAAGAGCAGCGTGGACCGGTATCGCACCGGCGGACATTCGCGCCAAAAGGCTGGCCACCCATTGGCTGGCGACAGAGACCTCACCCACATGGTCCCCCCGTCACCGATTGGTCAGCCGGTGATAACGCCAGCACTGAGTCAGCGCGGGTCACGGACAGGTGGCGCGAGATGGTGTGTCAGTAGGGTCACGGACAGGTGGCGCGAGAAGGGGCGTCAGTAGGGTCACGGACAGGTGGCGCGAGAAGGGGCGTCAGTAGGGTCACGGACAGGTGGCGCGAGATGGTGTGTCAGTAGGGTCACGGACAGGTGGCGCGAGAAGGGGCGTCAGTAGGGTCACGGACAGGTGGCGCAAGAAGGGGCGTCAGTAGGGTCACGGACAGTTGGCGCGAGAAGGGGTGTCAGTAGGGTCACGGACAGGTGGCGCGAGAAGGGGCGTCAGTAGGGTCACGGACAGGTGGCGCGAGAAGGGGCGTCAGTAGGGTCACGGACAGGTGGCGCGAGAAGGGGCGTCAGTAGGGTCACGGACAGGTGGCGCGAGACGGGGCGTCAGTAGGGTCACGGACAGGTGGCGCGAGAAGGGGCGTCAGTAGGGTCACGGACAGGTGGCGCGAGAAGGGGCGTCAGTAGGGTCACGGACAGGTGGCGCGAGAAGGGGCGTCAGTAGGGTCACGGACAGGTGGCGCGAGAAGGGGCGTCAGTAGGGTCACGGACAGGTGGCGTGAGAAGGGGCGTCAGTAGGGTTGCATTGCCAAGGTATATACCTAACTGAAAAATTGCGCTTCTAAAAAAATCCTTACAGAACACGCAGGCATGGTCTCGGTCAGCGCCCGTTATCTAAGTGATAGCAGACGCAGATATTATCAGGAACAATCGTAAACAATTCGCCGCTAGTCCAAATCGCTACTGCCACCAGCGCAGCGCCGTAGTCAGCCACATGAATCGACAAGGCAGTTTCCAACCTAATCGATAATGTATCGATCGATCGACAATGTGACCCAGCCCGGTCTCCCAATGCTGCCAATACATGTCGGGGTGGAGAAAATCCACGCGTTCATGCAAATTCGACCAGGCTATCGTATCGAAACTCCGCCACTCCGCCACTCCGTCACTCCGCCACTCCGCCACTCCGTCACTCCGCCACTCCGCCACTCCGCCACTCCGTCACTCCGTCACTACGCCACTCCGTCAGACCGTCACTCCGTCACTCCGTCACTCCGCCACTCCGTCACTACGCCACTCCGTCAGACCGTCACTCCGCCACTCCGTCACTACGCCACTCCGCCACTCAGTCACTCCGCCACTCCGCCACTCCGCCACTCCGCCACTCCGTCACTCCGCCACTCCGCCACTCCGTCACTCCGCCACTCCGTCACTCCGTCACTCCGTCACTCCGTCACTCCGTCACTCCGCCACTCCGCCACTCCGTCACTCCGCCACTCCGTCACTCCGCCACTCCGTCACTACGCCACTCCGTCAGACCGTCACTCCGCCACTCCGCCACTCCGTCACTACGCCACTCCGTCAGACCGTCACTCCGCCACTCCGTCACTACGCCACTCCGCCACTCCGCCACTCCGCCACTCCGTCACTCCGTCACTCCGCCACTCCGTCACTCCGCCACTCCGTCACTCCGTCACTCCGCCACTCCGCCACTCCGTCACTACGCCACTCCGTCACTCCGCCACTCCACCACTCCGTCACTCCGTCACTCCGTCACTCCGTCACTCCGTCACTCCGTCACTCCGCCACTCCGCCACTCCGTCACTACGCCACTCCGTCAGACCGTCACTCCGCCACTCCGTCACTACGCCACTCCGCCACTCCGCCACTCCGCCACTCCGTCACTCCGTCACTCCGTCACTCCGCCACTCCCCCACTCCGTCACTCCGTCACTCCGTCACTCCGTCACTCCGTCACTCCGTCACTCCGTCACTCCGTCACTCCGCCACTCCGCCACTCCGTCACTACGCCACTCCGTCAGACCGTCACTCCGCCACTCCGTCACTACGCCACTCCGCCACTCCGCCACTCCGCCACTCCGTCACTCCGTCACTCCGTCACTCCGCCACTCCCCCACTCCGCCACTCCGCCACTCCGCCACTCCCGAGTTCCTGACACACTCGGCACTGCGGCGGCGCACGCGCAGCGATCGCCATCCCTCAGCGATCGTACAGCCGTCACCCTACCTAGTACAGCCGTCGATCGCCATCCCTCAGCGATAGTACAGCCGACACTTCGTCACTTCGAGCGGCAACTGCATGAGCCGTCGGACAAAATTAACAATTTGATCAGGGGCCTCTCGGCTTGCCAAGGGGCCATTGAGTCTGTTCAGGGCCCTCTCGAGCTTATCCAGAGGGCCATTGAGTCTGTGAACGAGGCCCTCGAGCCTGCCCAGGGGTTGCTAGCCGTCGCCTGGAGCGCCTGCTAGCCGTGGTCGGCGCAGTCATAATGAGCGGTAATGTGCTGTACTCTGACCCACCTGGTGTAATGTTTTATTGGGTTTAAAAATGGTAATTTGATAAGTCTGATGCGTTTTTGAATTCGGGGGGGGGGGGGGGGCGGTGGTAGTACAAAACAATTTAACAATTTTCCTCTCAGGAGAGTGTGAGCTGCAATATTTGTCAGCCAGAGGCGTCGCCGACGGGAGGGTCGGGGGGAGGTCTGGGCAAACTCCCCCACTCTTAGAAGGCGGGGGAGGGGGGTCGACCCCCCACCTTTTGCGGGAAAAATTAACAATTTATCGTAAAAACTGCCTTTGCAGTGCAGTCAAAATCCAGCTATGTGTCAACAACTGGACAATTTCGCGCCGCTTCGCGGCATGACATACGTTTCGCAATTGCTTACATAAATTTGGAAAATGGGAAAAATAATTTAATTTAGTGTCTGGCAGAGGCTCTCCTTGGCGGGAATTGCTGGCCCCACTGCCCATTCCCTTCATAAAATATTCACTTTTAAGTTTCAAGCAGGCTACATGTTTAGCTAGTTTGCCGAGTTCCGAAAAAGGCGACGCGAACGCAAAGACGAGGAGATCGGCACCCGGAAGCTGCTCCAGCGGTATACAATTTGCTAGACTGAAGAGCTAATAATGGGAACAGGCCAGGACCATCTCATCAAGCCATCTCACCTCACGGTCTGGTTCCAATATTAACATTTCGTTTTCCAGGACGTAAAATTAACATTTTCACGTCACTTCGCGGCGTCACATCGGTAGTCATCGTCATAACGAAGCCATAGTCATCATCATCGGTTCGTCGTAACGCTGAATTGAATGAATAACATTTTTAGCTTATTATCCGAGCTACAAGGCCCACCGCCTATATTCCTGGGTTTTATCAGGCAAAACCGTAAAAATTTCGCGCCGCTTCGCGGCGCTAACTAACAAGCACTCTGCGCGCTTCCTCCAGCTCGGCGTGCTCGCGCTCGTACAGGTGTCGCAGGCTCTCCACGTACTGCGTCATCACCTCCACGGCACGGGAGACGCGCAGCTCCTGCTGCGCCGCGTCCAGCACCTGGTGACGTGGGAGGGACGGGGCACAGGTGAGACAAGCAGCTGCGCCGCGCCCAGCACCTGGTGACGAGGGAGGGACGGGGGACAGGTGAGACGCGCAGCAGCGCCGCGCCCAGCACCTGGTGACGGGGCAGGGACGGGGCACAGGTGAGACGCGCAGCTGCGCCGCACCCAGCACCTGGTGACGGGGGAGGGACGGGGGGACAGGTGAGACGCGCAGCAGCGCCGCGCCCAGCACCTGGTGGCGGGGGAGGGACGGGGCACAGGTGAGACGCGCAGCTGCGCCGCGCCCAGCACCTGGTGACGGGGGAGGGACGGGGGAACAGGTGAGACGCGCAGCTGCGCCGCGCCCAGCACCTGGTGACGGGGGAGGGACGGGGGACAGGTGAGGTGTGCAGCAGCGCCGCGCCCAGCACCTGGTGGCGGGGGAGGGACGGGGGCACAGGCGAGGTGTGCAGCAGCGCCGCGCCCAGCACCTGATGACGGGGGAGGGACGGGGGACAGGTGAGGTGTGCAGCAGCGCCGCGCCCAGCACCTGATGACGGGGGAGGGACGGGGGACAGGTGAGGTGTGCAGCAGCGCCGCGCCCAGAACCTGCGCTAACTACTCTGCGCTAACTAACAAGTACATAGTACCTACTATAACATGAAAATCCACATAAAAAAATGCTGCAAAGGCTTAAATACACGTATCAAAATGGGGGTACATTTTTCGTCGTCATTTCAGCCGCCCCATACTCAAAAGCAGACCCCCACCTGTTGTCAGCTAAGATATGTTTTCTCTCCTGTACGCAACAATACAAATTAGTAATGCGCTCAGTACAATGCCTACACTGATAATTTTTTCTGACCCTTCAATGGCGAATTTACTCTTCTTTATCGAGTCAGATTACCGTGTCAGAATGTCCGATTAGTCCTGGGGTCAGACGACGCGGTAAAATATGACTCGCTTCGCTTACTCTCAATTCGCGAGTACGCTGACTTTGAAAAGGCGGGCAAAATCAGTAATGTGGAAAATGAGAGTACGTCGACTCCGACCACGTGGGTCAGTTAACTCGGGAAAGTGGTTCTCCTCACGAACCCCTTTAATTAGAGTGCAGCGACCCCGACCATGTGGGTCAGAATACGCGGAAAATGCGACTTCATTCTCGAACTCTAAAAATAAGTGTATGCGAACTCCGATCTAGCGGGTCATAGACGGAATGCCTCGGAATTGTATCCGGTATTTGACTATTCTTCTGGGAGTCGGGTGATTCGCTATTATCTGAAGGTCGTGTGCTCGATTCCCAGTAACAGCCTGTACTGGTCCTGCCTCGCCGGCTTGTAGGTGGCGGCGAGAACGTTAGTAGTTACACGAGTGGTCAGTGGATCAACCATAATGTGATAAAACATGTCACGCGTTGCTCAGCAAGCCGGCTGCAAAATACCAACAAGTATTAATGTATGTATTATCTGGATCTGAATCACCACCAACAGCAAGTCCGCGGCAACATGTCCGCACAAGAGCCGGCCTCCGCGAGTCAGTGGCACCATGTCCACACCAGCACCGGCCTCCGCGAGTCAGTGGCACCATGTCCACACCAGCGCCGGCCGCCGCGAGTCAGCAGCACCATGTCCACACCAGCACCGGCCTCCGCGAGTCAGTGGCACCATGTCCACACCAGCACCGGCCTCAAAATGTCCACACCAGCGCCGGCCGCCGCGAGTCAGCGGCACCATGTCCACACCAGCACCGGCCTCCGCGAGTCAGTGGCACCATGTCCACACCAGCGCCGGCTACCACGAGTCAGTGGCACCATGTCCACACCAGCGCCGGCCGCCGCGAATCCGCGACACCATGTCCACGCCAGCGCCGGCCTCCGCGAGTCAGCGGCACCGTGTCCGCGCCAGCCGCCACCTTCACTGGGTGAGAAGATCCACCACAGGTTTGAGTACGCGAGGTACCTTTACCACCTCCGTGTAGCCGAAGATACGGTTCATCAGGAAGTTTCCCAGATGCCCCTCTGGCCCACTGCACTTCTGGTTAAAAATCAGCACGACGGCGCCCCATAGGAGGGAGCTTCTTGAACGGTCAGTGACTTCGAACAGCCCCCCCCCCCCCTCCACTTTTACCGCACCGTTCAGTATACGTGGCGCATCAGCGCTGGTGTCTGGGCCAACGCTGTTTCCGAAGTCGCAGCGGAACAGCCGCGTCAGCGCTTCAGCTGACTTTTCTGAAAGCATACACAGGACTTGTCACAAATGGTAACCACACCAAACCTTGTATACCTAAAAATATACGAAATACTTCGGCGTGATACATTTTGTTTTTGTTTACTGCAGTTTGACCGGCGCCCGGCTGAACATTGTTATACCGTGCGGCCGGTAGGAGAGCGAACCCCTGGCCGTTATGCCGTCCGTCGTTCAGGCGCGGCTGACTCCGGCGGTGACCTTTAATCGCCGCGGACTGGCACCACAATAACATAATTGATTGAATGGGCTATCAGATGGCGAATACCGCTTGTCAATCGGATGCAGGATTCCAAAGATATAAGCTCCTCAAAAGCGTTACGGTCGGTATGTGATAAAAATCCTGTATTCAGTGAGGACTCGCGAATACTTCACGCTCGCTCGTAACAATAGTTGCACTAAAGCACCATGTGTCAGTATCTTCTATTCGGATGGCATGACAACTTTGAGACTGAACTGAGTCTGAATGTGTCCGAACACCAAATCGTTACCCTATCGGATTTATTTATAAGCTAAATGTCTAAAAACATTTGAGGCTCCATTCACACTCTGCATCACAAGAACATCCTTTTGATTAATGGCAGTGGGACTCTTACATATATAGGGTATCAGTATTAGGGTAATGCTACAGCAAAATCATTTTAAAAGCATTACAAAAATAATAATGCAGCATTACATTTATAATAAATTTTATGCCAGCGGGGGCAGCCGCCCCCGCTGGCATAATCAAGCGGGGGCAAAACTATCTTTTTGCCCCCCCCATCTTCCGTAGTCTAAAATAACATATTCTTTACTATATATGGTAAAAATGATGAGCATTGCAAAAGTTTAAAAATAAAATAAAATAACACATCATATGGCAGTAAATGTGGTAGCTTGTCCTTGAGGCAAAAGTTACGCAAATCCATATTTGGCTACTGAAACCGGGTCTTGTTTTCAGGTAGCTATTACATTGCAATTGTATGTTACCCTAACATAATTTCCGGGCTCTGGCAACCCTGATAGATCGCCTCTCTAAACCACGATATATCATCTCATCACCTTTAAAGGAAATAGTTCACCTTCAACATTAGTTTTAAACTGAGATAGCAGTTTTGTAGCCCGTGTTGGGAAGTGTTGGGAAGTATCTGCAAGTTTTCTTGACTGAAAAGACTCTCCAGCCGAATATATTTGATTTTTTGACGAATGAATGCTGTGCTGGCGAATGAATGTGGTTCTGGATCTAGCCCGGGCAGAGGCTATAGTCCAGGGGCGCATCCAGGGGAGCAAGGGGCCATACCCCCCCCCCCAAAGGTCCTGGAACTATGATTCCCCCCAAACGGTCGGACCTACAGGTGTAAAAATTGCCTTTGCAGCAGTCAAAATCCAGCTATCCACAGTGAAAAACTTGAAAATTTCGCGCCGCTCCGCGACGTAGGATCGTTCATACCTGCGCATGTTGTCCGGAGGAGGATCGCTGCTACCTGCGCATGTTGTCCGCCGGAAGATATATGCTACCTGCGCCTGTTGTCCGGCGGAGTATCTCTGCTACCTGGGCCTGTTGTCCGGCGGAGGATATATGCTACCTGCGCCTGTTGTCCGGCGGAGGATATATGCTACCTGCGCCTGTTGTCCGGCGGATGATCTTTACTACCTGCGCCTGTTGTCCGGTGGATGATCTCTGATACCTGCTCATGTTGTCCGGCGGATGATCGCTGCTACATGCGCATGTTGTCCGGCGAAGGATCGCGCTACCTGTGCCTGTTGTCCGGCGGAGGATATCTGCGACATGCTCCTGTTGTCCGGCGGATGATTGCTGCTACATGCGCCTGTTGTCCGGCGGAGGATCCCTGCTACATGCGCCTGTTGTCCGGCGGAGGATCGATGCTACATGCGCATGTTGTCTGGCGGATGATATCTGCTACCTGCGCCTGTTGTCCGGCGGAGGATATCTGTTACCTGCGCATGTTGTCCAACGGAGAATCGCTGCTACCTGCGCATTTTGTCATGTGGAGGATCGCTGCTACCTGCGCCGGAGGAACCGTGCCAACCGGCGGGGAATCTCTGCTACCTTCGCCTGTTGTCCGGCGGGGAATCTCTGCTACCTGCGCATGTTGTCCGGCGGAGGATCACTGCTACCTGCGCATGTTGTCCCGTGGAGGATCGCTGCTACCTTCGCCTGTTGTCCAGCGGCGGATATCTGCTACCTGCGCATGTTGTCAGGCGGAAGATCGCTGATACCTGCGCCTGTTGTCCGGCGGAGGATTTCTGCTACCTGCGCATGTTGTCCAGCGGATGATCGCTGCTACCTGTGCATGTTGTCCGGCGGAGGATATATGCTACCTGCGCCTGTTGTCCGGCGGAGTATCTCTGCTACCTGGGCCTGTTGTCCGGGAGAGGATCGCTGCTACCTGCGACTGTTGTCCGGTGGAGAATCGCTGGTACCCGTGCCTTTTTTCCGGGAAGATGATCGCTGCTACCTGCGCCTGTTGTCCTGCGGAGGATATCTGCTACCTGCTCATATTGTCTGGCGGATCAGCAGTGATCCTCAGCCGGACAACAGGAGCAGGTATCATATATAATCCGCCGGACAACAGGCGCAGGTAGCAGAGATCCTCCGACGGACAACAGGCGCAGGTAGCAGCGAACCTCCGCCGGAAAACAGGCGCAGGTAGCAGAGATCCTCCGCCGGACAACAGGCGCAGGTCGCAGCGATCCTCCGCCGGACAACATGCACAGGTAGCAGATATCCTCCGGCGGACAACAGGCGCAGATAGCAGCGATCCTCCGCCGGACAACAGGCGCAGGTAGCAGCAATCCTCCGCCGGACAACAGGCGCAGGAAGCAGCGATCATCCGCCGGACAACTTGCTCAGGTAACAGAGATCCTCCGCCGGACAACATGCGCAAGTAGCAGCGATCCTCCGCCGGACAACATGCGCAGGTAGCAACGATTATCCGCCGGGCAACAGGCGCAGATAGCATCGATCATCCGCCGGACAACAGGCGCAGGTAGCAGCGATCCTCCACCGGGCAACAGGCGCAGGTAGCAGCGATCTTCCGCGTGACAACAGGCGCAGGTAGCATATATCATCCGCCGGACAACATGCGCAGGTAGCAGAGATCCTCAGCCGGACAACAGGCACAGATAGCAGATATCCTCCGCCGGACAACAGGTGCAGGTAGCAGCCATCCTCCGCCGGACAACAGGCGCAGGTAGCAGCGATCATCCGCCGGACAACAGGCGCAGGTAGCAGCGATCCTCCGCCGGACAACAGGCGCAGGTAGCAGCGATCATCCGCCGGACAACAGGCGCAAGTGGCAGCGATCCAACGCCGAACAACATGTGCAGGTAGCAGATATCCTCCACCGAACAACAGGTGCAGGTAACAGCGATCCTCCGCCGGACAACAGGCGCAGGTAGCAGCGATCCTCCGAAGGACAACAGGCACAGGTGGCAGCGACCATCCGCCGGACAACATGCGCAGGTAGCAGAGATCCTCTGCCGGACAACAGGTGCAAGTAAAATCGATCATACGCCGGACAACAGACGCAGGTAGCATAGATCTGTGGTGCTTCGGCTTATCTTTATTTTGCAGCGTTTTACCCATCTCATCAGTTCTAGTATTCCCGTGTCATATTTGTCGCCGGAACGTTCCAGAACGTAAAGAAAATAATTCGTATACTTTTATATTATTAATATGTTATTGGTTAACCAGATTCATCTGCAATTTGTTTTCCGTCTTCATATTTCTCTTGTAACTCATCGTACCTGATTTTCCTATAATCAGTTTCTGTATTCGTAACTTCAATTTATATTTAGAACATATTCGATTACAGACTCGGCATTTTGCCCACTCTCGTTCTGCTCTCGCGCCAACCGGTTGGTTCATTCGTCGCTCGTCTCAAATATTATTACTTTGCTCTTCAAACTTAACGTAACATATTTATCACCATATACTTACATTCACACATTATGTAGCTGTCCACTTTTCTGATCTTCGGCATACTGCCTGGGTATTTAGTTGTCGATTCGATTGTTGTATCATGTACCCGCTGCTCTCGCCCGGGCATGATTCATTTGTTCTGTTCTTGGTTTTTGATACCTGAACTTAATACAACTGTGGGCGTGCATCAATTCGGTTTTCTTCCTCCAATGCTTCCCACCCCACAGGTTTTGGTGACCCCGACGTGATCACGGCGATTGTTTCATGATTCTGACTATCTTCCAACTTAATTTGAACACGCTTTCTTCAACGTGGCAACAATGTTCATTCCACCTTCGGTCTTGGTGATATATTTGTTTGCCCTCTTCTATGGTTCGAGTCCTCCTTATAGTACAGGTGGCACGCTTTGTCGCCCGCCCCGCCGTCAGCTGACTGATTTCACAGCTGACTGATTCCCGCAGCTGATTCTGCTTCACTGGTTTTGCTCCGTTCTGCTCGGTCGCTCCGATTCCCATTGAATGTGTATTGTCTGGTGAACATTTTGTGTGAACATATGATAATTTAACAGTTAAACATTGATATATTCTAACATTACTGAACATTTATTTGAATACTTTGTCATTACTATGCCTGACGAACCCAACATTGCAGTTATGGATTCTGTTAGTGAAGCCCCTGTTCATCGTGTCAGTATCAAGCCCCCTGCTTTCATGGAAACTGCTGTCCAGGGCTGGTTTGCGGTCATGGACGCCCAATTTCATATTGCCGGAATCACTTTGGAAGCAACCAAGTTCTACCATGTGCTGTCAGCCCTCCCGCCTGACACCATCGCTCACATCCCTCAGGTCACCCTGACTAGCAGGAACTTCCAGGAACTGCAGCAGGTCGTGACCGACATGTATGAGAAAACCAAACCTGAACTGTTTGAGCGTCTTATCAGTAAGACTCGGTTGACGGGACGCCCATCTCTGTTCCTCTGCGAGCTCCGTGAAGTGGCGGACAAGGTTGGTGTCGGAGATGACCTGATTCGTCACAAATTCGTTCAGTCCCTCCCGTCCAGCATCGCTCCGGTGCTAGCCTCGCAGCGCGAGCTCACTCTCTCGCAGTTGGGGAAGCTCGCTGACGAACTGGTCCCTCTTGTCCAGGGGACTCTCACGGCGGTGAACGTTGTTAACGAAGGTGAACCTCAGAGCGGCCCTGGTGCGAGTCAGCACCAGTTTCCCCGCCAGTCTCAGCCCTGTCACACCTGCGAAGCTCCCCAGCGAGGCTTCCCAGCTCATGACTCCCTGCCGTGTCACTTCGCTTCTCCACAGTTGAGGCAACAACAGTCGAGCTTCCACAGGTACCCCGCTCAGGTTCGTGAAGCTGGCGCGTCTGGTGCGGTCCAAGGTCTGACACCGTTTCACGAAGGACAGAGACCCAAAGTGTGTCGTGCTCACGTGTTCTTCGGCGCACATGCTCGTACGTGTAAACCATGGTGTCAGTGGCCATCCAGGTCTGCTAACCTCAGAGTGCAGCCTTCGTCGCGCTCGGCCTCACCTGCCCGCGAACCACCCTCACCTCAGGGAAACTAGAGGGGCAGGCCGTTAATGCAGCCCTTGGCCTGCCACTTTTTCGGGTTGCAGCCCAGGCTGGTTCACGGCCACTGAGATTTGTTGTCGACACAGGTGCTGGGGTTTCACTGATCCCACAGGAGTGTGTGAATGGTATCCTGATCCAGCCCACTGCCGTCTCCATCACTACCGCTAGTGGCCAACAGCTTCATGTGTACGGAGAGGCTGCTCTTGATGTTGTCCTTCCTGACCTGAGACGCCAGTTCACGTGGACGTTTGTTATCGCTGAGGTGACAGAGCCACTGCTGGGTAACGACTTCCTGTCATACCATTCGTTGATTGTCGACTGTGGTGCACAGGTCCTCCGAGATGCAACCACATCCCTCTCTGTTCTTGGAGTCCAGACGACCGAACCTGCGGTCAACCTGGTGGTCAACGACCTCTCTGCTCTTCCCGAGATAGTGCAACCTATCCTGCGTGATCACTCTTCTGTTTTGGAACCGTGCCAACCAGGTAACATGTTCAATGACTCATCTCTCACCTCCACCCACAGCATCGACACTGGTAGCACCCCGTCGACCTTTGCTAGTCCGCGGCGGCTTCCACCTGACAAGCTGCAGGCTGCCAAACAGTCGTTTGATGTTCTGTTGAAGACAGGAGTCATTCGCCCGTCCAGGTCTCCCTGGGCCTCCCCGATCCACTTGGTTCCCAAACGTGACCCCGGTGAGTGGAGAGTCACTGGTGACTATCGTGCTCTGAACGCAGCGACCAGACCAGATCGATATCCTCTCCCCCACATCCAGAGTCCGTCCACCAAACTGCATGGTATGACTTGTTTCAGCAAAGTGGACAGCTACATAATGTGTGAATGTAAGTATATGGTGATAAATATGTTACGTTAAGTTTGAAGAGCAAAGTAATAATATTTGAGACGAGCGACGAATGAACCAACCAGTTGGCGCGAGAGCAGAACGAGAGTGGGCAGAATGCCACGTTGACGAGTCTGTAATCGAATATGTCCTAAATATAAATTGAAGTTACGAATACAGAAACTGATTATAGGAAAATCAGGTACGATGAGTTACAAGAGAAATATGAAGACGGAAAACAAATTGCAGATGAATCTGGTTAACCAATAACATATTAATAATATTGAAGTATACGAATTATTTTCTTTACGTTCTGGAACGTTCCGGCGACAAATATGACGCGGGAATACTAGAACTGATGAGATGGGTAAAACGCTGCAAAATAAAGATAAGTCGAAGCACCACAGATCCTCCGCAGGACAACAGGCGCAGGTAGCAGCAAACCTCCGCCGGACAACAGGAGCATGTAGCAGAGATCATCAGCCGGACAACATGCGCAGGTAGCAGAGATCCTTCGCCGAAAAACAGGCCCAGGTAGCATATATCCTCCGCCGGACAACAGGCGCAGGTAGAAGAGATATTCCGCCGGACAACAGGCGCAGGTAGCAGATATCCTCCGCCGAACAACATGCGCAGGTAGCAGATATTTTCCGCCAGACAACATGCGAAGGTAGCAGCGACCCTCCGCCGAACAACAGGCGCAGATAGCAGATATCCTCCGCTGGACAAGAGGCGCAGGTAGCAGAGATCATCCGCCGTACAACATGCGCAGGTGGCAGCGATCCACCGCCGGACAACAGGCGCAGGTAGCAGCGATCCTCCACCGGACAACATACGCAGGTAGCAGTGATCCTCAGCCAGACAACAGGAGCAGGTATCATAGATAATTCCCCGGACAACAGGCGCAGGTAGCAGCAAACCTCCGCCGGACAACAGGCGCAGGTAGCAGATATCATCCGCCAGACAATAGGCGCAGGTAGCAGCGATCCTCCGCCGGGCAACATGCGCAGAAAGCAGATATCCTCCGCCGGACAACATGCGCAGGTAGCAACGATTCTCCGCCAGACAACAGGCGCAGATAGCAGCAATCCTCCGCCGGACAACATGCGCAGGTAGCAGCGATCATCCGCCGGATAACATGCGCAGGTAGCAGAGATCCTCCGCCGGACAACATGCGCAAGTAGCAGCGATCCTCCACCGGACAACATACGCAGGTAGCAACGATTATCCGCCGGGCAATAGGCGAAGGCAGCTTCGATCATCCGCCGGGCAACAGGCGCAGGTAGCAGAGATCCTCCGCCGCCCAACAGGCGCATCTAGCAGCGATCCTCCGCCGCACAACAAGCGCAGGTAGCAGCGATCCTCCGCCGGACAACAGGCGCAGGTAGCAGCGATCTTCCGCCGGACAACAGGCGCAGGTAGCATATATCATCCGCCGGGCAACATGCGCAGGTAGCAGAGATCCTCGCCGGACAACATGCGCAGATAGCAGATATCCTACGCCGGAAAACAGGTGCAGGTAGCAGCGATCCTCCGCCGGACAACATGCACAGGTAGGAGCGATCCTCCGCCGGAAAACAGGCGCAGGTAGCAGCGATCCTCCCCCGACAACAGGCGCAGATAGCAGCGATCCTCCGCCGGACAACATGCGCAGGCAGCAGAGATCATTCGCCGGACAAAAGGCGCAGGTAGCATATATCATCCGCCGGGCAACATGCGCAGGTAGCAGAGATTCTCGCCGGGACAACAGACGCAGATAGCAGATATCCTACGCCGGACAACAGGTGCAGGTAGCAGCGATCCTCCGCCGGACAACATGCACAGGTAGGAGCGATCCTCCGCCGGACAACAGGCGCAGGTAGCAGCGATCCTCCCCCGGACAACAGGCGCAGATAGCAGCGATCCTCCGCCGGACAACATGCGCAGGCAGCAGAGATCATCCGCCGGACAACAGGCGCAGATAGCAGCGATCATCCGCCGGACAACAGGTGCAGGTAGCATATATCCGCCTCCGGACAACAGGCGCAGGTAGCAGAGATCCTCCGCCGGACAACAGGCGCAGGTAGCAGCGATCCTCCGCCGGACAACATGTGCAGGTAGCATATATCCTCCGCCGGACAACAGGCGCAGGTAGCAGCGATCCTCCGCCGGACAACAGGCGCAGGTAGCATATATCATCCGCCGGGCAACATGCGCAGGTAGCAGAGATCCTCGCCGGACAACAGGCGCAGATAGCAGATATCCTACGCCGGACAACAGGTGCAGGTAGCAGCGATCCTCCGCCGGACAACATGCACAGGTAAGAGCGATCCTCCGCCGGACAACAGGCGCAGGTAGCAGCGATCCTCCCCCGGACAACAGGCGCAGATAGCAGCGATCCTCCGCCGGACAACATGCGCAGGCTGCAGAGATCATCCGCCGGACAACAGGCGCAGATAGCAGCGATCATCCGCCGGACAACAGGTGCAGGTAGCATATATCCGCCTCCGGACAACAGGCGCAGGTAGCAGAGATCCTCCGCCGGACAACAGGCGCAGGTAGCAGCGACCCTCCGCCGGACAACATGTGCAGGTAGCATATATCCTCCGCCGGACAACAGGCGCAGGTAGCAGCGATCCTCCGCCGGACAACAGGCGCAGGTAGCAGCGATCCTCCGCCGGACAAACAGGCGCAGGTAGCAGCGATCATCCGCCGGACAACATGCGCAGGTAGCAGATATCTTCCGCCGGACAACATGCGCAAGTAGCAGCGATCCTCCGCCGGACAACATGCGCAGGTGGCAACGATTATCCGCCGGGCAACAGGCGCAGATAGCATCGATCATCCGCCGGAAAACATGCGCAGGTGGCAGAGATCCTCGCCAGACAACAGGCGCAGATAGCAGATATCCTCAGCCGGCCAAAAGGTGCAGGTAGCAGCGATCCTCCGCCGAACAACATGCGCAGGTAGCAGCGATCCTCCGCCGGACAACAGGCGCAGGTGGCAGCGATCTTCCTCCGGACAACAGGCGCAGATAGCAGCGATCCTCCGGCGGACAACATGCTCAGGCAGCAGAGATCATCCGCCGGACAACAGGCGCAGGTAGCAGCGATCATCCGCCGGGCAACAGGTGCAGGTAGCATATATCCGCCTCCGGACAACAGGCGCAGGTAGCAGAGATCCTCCGCCGGAAAACAGGCGCAGGTAGCAGCGATCCTCCGCCGGACAACATGCGCAGGTAGCAGCGATCCTCCGCCGGACAACAGGAGCAGGTATCATATATAATTCGCCAGACAACAGGCGCAGGTAGCAGAGATACTCCGCCGGCCAATAGGCGCAGGAAGCAGTGAACCTCCGCCGGACAACAGGCGCAGGTAGCAGAGATCCTCCGCCGGACAACAGGCGCAGGTAGCAGCGATCTTCCTCCGGACAACAGGCGCAGATAGCAGCGATCCTCCGGCGGACAACATGCTCAGGCAGCAGAGATCATCCGCCGGACAACAGGCGCAGGTAGCAGCGATCATCCGCCGGGCAACAGGCGCAGATAGCAGATATCCTGGTGGAGGATCTTTGCTACCTGCGCATGTTCTCCGGTGGAGGATCTCAGCTATATGTACCTGTTGTCCCGCGGAGCATCGCTGCTACCTGCGCCTGTTGTCCGGCGGATGATCGCTGCTACCTGCGCCTGTTGTCCTGCGGAGGAATCTATGCTACCTGCACCTGTTGTCCGGCGGAGTATCGCTGCTACCTGCGCCTGTTGTCCGGCGGAGGATGTCTGCTACCTGCACCTGTTGTCCGGCGGATGATCTCTGCCACCTGCGACTGTTGTCCGGCGGACGATCACTGCTACCTGCGCCTGTTGTCCGGCGGAGTATATCTGATACCTGCGCCTGTTGTCCGGTGGAGGATTGCTGCTACCTGCGCCTGTTGTCCGGCGGAGGATCGCTGCTACCTGCGCCTGTTGTCCGGCGGATGATCTATGCTACCTACGCCTGTTGTCCGGCGTAGGATCGTTGATACCTACGCATGTTGTCCGGCGGAGGATCGCTGCTACCTGGGACTATTGTCCGGCAGATGATCTTTGCTACCTGCGCCTGTTGTCCGGTGGATGATCTCTCCTACCTGCTCATGTTGTCCGGCGGATGATCGCTGCTACCTGCGCATGTTGCCCGGCGGAGGATATCTGCGACATGCTCCTGTTGTCCGGAGGATGATTGCTGCTACATGCGCCTGTTCTCCGACGGAGGATCGCTGCTACATGCGCCTGTTGTCTGGCGGATGATATCTGTTACCTGCGCCTGTTGTCCAACAGAGAATCGCTGCTACCTGCGCCTGTTCTCCGGAGGAGGATCGCTGCTACCTGCGAATTTTGTCCGGTGGAGGATCGCTGCTACCTTGGCCTGTTGTCCGGCGGGGAATCTCTGCTACCTCCGCATGTTGTCCGGCGGAGGATCGCTGCTACCTGCGCATGTTGTCCGATGGAGGATCGCTGCTACCTTCGCCTGTTGTCCAGCGGAGGATATCTGCTACCTGCGCATGTTGTCCGGCGGAAGATCGCTGATACCTGCGCCTGTTGTCCGGCGGAGATTTCTGCTACCTGCGCCTGTTGTCCAGCGGATGATCGCTGCTACCTGCGCATGTTTTCCGGCGGAGGATATATGCTACCTGCGCCTGTTGTCTGCGGAGTATCTCTGCTACCTGGGCCTGTTGTCCGGGGGAGGATCGCTGCTACCTGCGACTGTTGTCCGGTGGAGAATCGCTGGTACCCGCGCCTTTTTCCGGGAAGATGATCGCTGCTACCTGCGCCTGTTGTCCTGCGGAGGATATCTGCTACCTGCGCATGTTGTCTGGCGGATGAGCAGTGATCCTCAGCCGGACAACAGGAGCAGGTATCATAGATAATCCGCCGGACAACAGGCGCAGGTAGCAGATATCATCCGCCGGACAACATGCGCAGGTAGCAGAGATCCTTGCCGGACAACAGGCGCAGATAGCAGATATCCTTCGCCGGACAACAGGTGCATGTAGCAGCGATCCTCCGCCGGACAACATGCGCAGGTAACACCGATCCTCCGCCGGACAACAGGCGCAGGTAGCAGAGATCCTCTTCCGGACAACAGGCGCAGATAGCAGCGATTCTCCGCCGGACAACATGCGCAGGCAGCAGAGATCATCCGCCGGACAACATGCTTAGGTGCCAGCGATCCACCGCCGGACATTAGGCGCAGGCATCAGGAATCCTCCGACGGACAACATACGCAGGTAGCAGTGATCCTCAGCCGGAAAACAGGAGCAGGTATCATAGATAAAACGCCGGACAACAGGCGCAGGTAGCAGCGATCCTCCGCCGGAAAACATGCGCAGGTACCTGCGCCTGTAGTCCGGCGGAGGATATTTGCTACCTGCGCCTGTTGTCAGGAGGAGGATCGCTGCTACATTCGCCTGTTGTCCGGCGGAGGATCGCTGCTACCTGCGCCTGTTGTCCGGCAGAGGATCTCCGATGCCGGTGCCTGTTGTCCGGCGGAGGATATCTGTTACCTGCACTTGTTGTCCGAAGGAAGATCGCTGCTACCTGCGCATGTTGTCCGGCGGAGAATCTCTGATACCTGCGCATGTTGTCCGGCGGATGATCTCTGATACCTGCGCCGGACAATAGGAGCAGGTAGCAGAGATCATCCGCCGGACAATAGGCCCAGGTAGCAGAGATCCTCCGCCGGACAGCAGGCGCAGGTAGCAGAGATCATCCGCCGGACAACATGCGTAGGTAGCAGCGATCCTCCGCCGGACAACAGGCGGAGGTAGCAGGGATCCTCAACCGGACAACATGCGAAAGTAGCAAAGATCCTCCGCCGGATAAAAGGCGCAGGTAACAACGATCCTCCGCCGGAAAACATGCACAGGTAGCAGATATTCTCCGCCGGACAACAAGCGCAGGTAGCAGCCATCCTCCGCCGGATAACAGGTGCAGGTAGCAGTGAGGCGCTGGTAGCAGCGATTTTCCGCCGGACAACATGCGCAGGTAACATATCTCCTCCGCCGGACAACAGGGGCAGGTAGCAGCAATAATCCGCCGGACAACATGTGCAGGTAGCAGTGATCCTCCGCCGGACAACATGTGCAGGTAACAGATATCCGCCGCCGGACAACAGCCACAGGTAGCAGCGATCCTCCACCGGACAGCAGGCGCAGGTAGCAGCGATTCTCCACCGGACAACAGGAGCAGGTAGCAGCGATTCTTCGCCGGACAACATGCGCAGGTAGCAGCGATCCTCCGCCGGACAACAGGTGCAGGTAACAGATATCCTCCGCCGGACAACAGACACAGGTAGCAGCGATCCTCCACCGGACAACAGGCGCAGGTAGCAGCGATCCTCCGCCGGGCAACATCCCATGTATCAGCGATTCTCCCCCGGACAACAGGCGCAGGTAGCAGCGATCATCTGCCGGACAACAGGCGCAGGTAGCAGAGATCCTCCGCCGAACAACAGGCGCAGACAGCAGATATCCTCCGCCGGACAACAGGCGCAGGTAGCTACGATCCTCCGCTGGGCAACAGGAACAGGTAGTAGATATCCTCCGCCGGACAACAGGCGCAGGTAGCAACGATCTTCTGCCGGACAACAGGCTCAAGTAGCAGAGATCCTCCGCCAGACAACATGCGCAGGTAGCATAGATCCTCTGCTGGACAGCATGCATAGGTAGCAGAGATCCTCCATCGGACAACATGTGCAGGTAGCAGCGATCATCCGCCGTACAACAGGCGCAGGTAGAAGCGATCCTCCGCCGGACAACAGGAGCAGGTAGCAGCGATCATCCGCCGGACAACAGGTGCAGGTAGCAGCGATCCTCCGTCGGACAACAGGCGCAGTTAGCAGCGATCCTCCACTGGACAACAGGCGCAGGTAGCAGAGTTCCTCGGCCGGACAACAAGCAGAGGTAGCAGCGATCCTCCGCCGGACAACAGGCGCAATTATCAGATATCCTCGGCCGGACAACTGGTGCAGGTAGCTGAGATCCTTCGCCGGACTACAGGCGCAGGTAGCAGAGATCCTCCTCCGGACAACAGGCGCCAGTACCAGCGATCTTCCGCCAAACAACATGCGCAGGTATCAGAGATCCTCCGCCGTACAGCAGGCGCAGGTAACAGCGATCCTCCGCCGGACAACAGGCGCAGGTAGCAGCGATCCTCCGCCGGACAACATGCGCATGTAGCAGCAATCATCCGCCGGACAACAGGAGCATGTCGCAGATATCCTCCGCCGGACAACAGGCACAGGTAGCAGCGATCCTCCGCCGGACAACATGCGCAGGTAGCAGCGATCATCCGCCTGACAACATGAGCAGGTAGCAGAGATCATCCACCGGACAACAGGCGTAGGTAGCAAAGATCTTCCGCCGGACAACAGTCCCAGGTAGCAGCGATCCTCCGCCGGACAACATGCGTAGGTATCAACGATCCTACGCCGGACAACAGGCGCAGGTAGCATAGATCATCCGCCGGACAACAGGCGCAGGTAGCGGCGATCATCTGCCGGACAACAGTCGCAGGTAGCAGCGATCCTCCGCCGGAAAACAGGCGCAGGTATCAGATATCCTCCGCCGGACAACAGTCGCAGGTAGCAGAGATCATCCGCCGGACAACAGGTGCAGGTAGCAGACATCCTCCGCCGGACAACAGGCGCAGGTAGCAGCGATACTCAGCCGGACAACAGGCGCAGCTAGCATAGATCCCCGCAGGACAACAGGCGCAGGTAGCAGCGATTATCCGCCGGACAACAGGCGCAGGTAGCAGAGATCATCCGCCGGACAACATGCGTAGGTAGCAGCTATCCTCCGCCGGGCAACAGGCGGAGGTAGCAGGGATCCTCAACCGGACAACATGCGAAAGTAGCAGAGATCCTCCGCCGGATAAAAGGCGCAGGTAACAGCGATCCTCCGCCGGAAAACATGCACAGGTAGCAGATATTCTCCGCCGGACAACAAGCGCAGGTAGCAGCCATCCTCCGCCGGATAACAGGTGCAGGTAGCAGTGAGGCGCTGGTAGCAGCGATCCTCCGCCGGACAACATGCGCAGGTAACATATATCCTCCGCCGGACAACAGGCGCAGGTAGCAGCAATAATCCGCCGGACAACATGTGCAGGTAGCAGTGATCCTGCACCGGACAACAGGCGCAGGTAGCAGCGATCATCCGCCAGACAACAGGCGCAGGTAGCAGATATCCTACGCCGGCAACAGGTGCAGGTGGCAGAGATCCTCCGCCGGACAACAGGCGCAAGTACCAGCGATATTCCGCCGGAGAACATGCGCAGATAGCAGCGATCCTCCGCCGGACAACATGTGCAGGTAACAGATATCCGCCGCCGGACAACAGCCACAGGTAGCAGCGATCCTCCGCCGGACAGCAGGCGCAGGTAGCAGCGATTCTCCACCGGACAACAGGAGCAGGTAGCAGCGATTCTTCGCCGGACAACATGCGCAGGTAGCAGCGATCCTCCGCCGGACAACAGGTGCAGGTAACAGATATCCTCCGCCGGACAACAGACACAGGTAGCAGCGATCCTCCGCCGGACAACAGGCGCAGGTAGCAGCGATCCTCCGCCGGGCAACATCCCATGTATCAGCGATTCTCCCCCGGACAACAGGCGCAGGTAGCAGCGATCATCTGCCGGACAATAGGCGCAGGTAGCAGAGATCCTCCGCCGAACAACAGGCGCAGAAAGCAGATATCCTCCTCCGGACAACAGGCGCAGGTAGCTACGATCCTCCGCTGGGCAACAGGAACAGGTAGCAGATATCCTCCGCCGGACAACAGGCGCAGGTAGCAACGATCTTCCGCCGGACAACAGGCTCAAGTAGCAGAGATCCTCCGCCGGACAACATGCGCAGGTAGCATAGATCCTCTGCTGGACAGCATGCATAGGTAGCAGAGATCCTCCATCGGACAACATGTGCAGGTAGCAGCGATCATCCGCCGTGCAACAGGCGCAGGTAGAAGCGATCCTCCGCCGGACAACAGGAGCAGGTAGCAGCGATCATCCGCCGGACAACAGGTGCAGGTAGCAGCGATCCTCCGTCGGACAACAGGCGCAGGTAGCAGCGATCCTCTGCCGGACAACAGGCGCAATTATCAGATGTCCTCGGCCGGACAACTGGTGCAGGCAGCTGAGATCCTCCGCCGGACTACAGGCGCAGGTAGCAGAGATCCTCCTCCGGACAACAGGCGCCAGTACCAGCGATCTTCCGCCAAACAACATGCGCAGGTATCAGAGATCCTCCGCCGTACAGCAGGCGCAGGTAACAGCGATCCTCCGCCGGACAACAGGCGCAGGTAGCAGCGATACACCGCCGGACAACATGCGCATGTAGCAGCAATCATCCGCCGGACAACAGGAGCATGTCGCAGATATCCTCCGCCGGACAACAGGCACAGGTAACAGCGATCCTCCGCCGGACAACATGCGCAGGTAGCAGCGATCATCCGCCTGACAACATGAGCAGGTAGCAGAGATCATCCACCGGACAACAGGTGTAGGTAGCAAAGATCATCCGCCGGACAACAGTCCCAGCTAGCAGCGATCCTCCGCCGGACAACATGCGTAGGTATCAACGTTCCTACGCCGGACAACAGGCGCAGGTAGCATAGATCATCCGCCGGACAACAGGCGCAGGTAGCAGCGATTATCCGCCGGACAACAGGCGCAGGTAGCAGCGATGCTCCGCCGGACAACATGCGCAGGTAGAAAAGATCCTCCGCCGGAAAACAGCCGCAGGTAGCATATATCCTCCGCCGGGCAACAGGCACAGGTAGCAGAGATCCTCCGCCGGACAACAGCCGCAGGTAGCACAGATCATCCGCCGGACAACAGGTGTAAGTAGCAGAGATCCTCCGCCGGACAACATGCGCAGGTAGCAGCGATCCTCCGCCAGACAACAGGCGCAGGTAGCAGAGATCCTCCGCCGGACACCAGGCGCAGGTAGCAGAGATCATCCGCCGGACAACAGGCGCAGGCATCAGCGATCCTCCGACGGACAACATACGCAGGTAGCAGTGATCCTCAGCCGGAAAACAGGAGCAGGTATCATAGATAATCAGCCGGACAACAGGCGCAGGTAGCAGCGATCCTCCGCCGGACAACAGGGGCGGGTAGCAACGATCCTCTGCCGGACAACAGGCGCATGCACCTGCGCATGTTGTCCGGCGGAGGATCGCTGCTACCTGCGCATGTTGTCCGGCGGATGATATCTGCTACCTGCGCCTGTTGTCCTTCGGAAGATCGCTGCTACCTGCGCCTGTTGTCCGGCAGAGGATCGCTGCTACCTGCGCTTGTTGTGCGGCGGAGGATCGCTGCTACATGCGCCAGTTGTGCGGCGGAGGATCTCTGCTACCTGCGCCTGTTGTCCGGTGGAGGATCTCTGCTACCTGCACCTGTTGTCCGGCCGAGGACATCGGATAATTGCGCCTGTTGTCCGGCGGAGGATCGCTGCTACCTCCGCTTGTTGTCCGGCCGAGGAACTCTGCTACCTGCGCCTGTTGTCCGGTGGAGGATCGCTGCTACCTGCGCCTGTTGTCCGGCGGATGATCGCTGCTACCTGCTCCTGTTGTCCGGCGGAGGATCGCTGCTACCTGCGCCTGTTGTACGGCGGATGATCGCTGCTACCTGCACATGTTGTCCGATGGAGGATCTCTGCTACCTATGCATGCTGTCCAGCAGAGGATCTATGCTACCTGCGCATGTTGTCCGGCGGAGGATCTCTGCTACTTGAGCCTGTTGTCCGGCGGATGATCGTTGCTACCTGCGCATGTTGTCCGGCGGAGGATATCTGCTACCTGTTCCTGTTGTCCAGCGGAGGATCGCTGCTACCTTCGCATGCTGCCCAACGGAGGATCACGGCTACCTGCTCCTGTTGTCCGTCGGAGGATCGCTGCTACCTGCGACTGTTGCCCGGTGGAGGATCGCTGCTACCTGCGCCTGTTGTCCGGCGGAGGATATCTGCTTTCTGCGCTTGTTGTTCGGCGGAGGATCTCTGCTACCTGCACATGTTGTCTGGCGGATGTTCGCTGCTACCTGCGCCTGTTGTCCGGCGGAGGATCGCTGCTTCCTGCGCCTATTGTCCGGCGGAGTATCTCTGCTACCTGCGCCTGTTGTCCGGCGAATTATATATGATACCTGCTCCTGTTGTCCGGCGGAGGATCGCTGCTACCTGCGCATGTTGTCCGGCGGAGGATCACTGCTACCTGCGCATGTTGTCCGGCGGAGTATATCTGATACCTGCGCATGTTGTCCGGCGGAGGATTGCTGCTACCTGCGCCTGTTGTCCGGCGGAGGATCGCTGCTACCTGCGCCTGTTGTCCGGCGGATGATCTATGCTACCTTCGCCTGTTGTCCGGCGTAGGATCGTTGATACCTACGCATGTTGTCCGGCGGAGGATCGCTGCTACCTGGGACTACTGTCCGGAAGATGATCTTTGCTACCTGCGCCTGTTGTCCGGTGGATGATCTCTCCTACCTGCTCATGTTGTCCGGCGGATGATCGCTGCTACCTGCGCATGTTGTCCGGCGGAGGATATCTGCGACATGCTCCTGTTGTCCGGCGGATGATTGCTGCTACATGCGCCTGTTCTCTGGCGGAGGATCGCTGCTACATGCGCCTGTTGTCTGGCGGATGATATCTGTTACCTGCGTCTGTTGTCCAACGGAGAATCGCTGCTACCTGCGCCTGTTCTCCGGAGGAGGATCGCTGCTACCTGCGCATTTTGTCCGGTTGTGGATCGCTGCTACCTTGGCCTGTTGTCCGGCGGGGAATCTCGGCTACCTCCGCATGTTGTCCGGCGGAGGATCGCTGCTACCTGCGCATGTTGTCCGATGGAGGATCGCTGCTACCTTCGCCTGTTGTCCAGCGGAGGATATCTGCTACCTGCGCATGTTGTCCGGCGGAATATCGCTGATACCTGCGCCTGTTGTCCGGCGGAGATTTCTGCCACCTGCGCCTGTTGTCCAGCGGATGATCGCTGCTACCTGCGCATGTTGTCCGGCGGAGGATATTTGCTACCTGCGCCTGTTGTCTGCGGAGTATCTCTGCTACCTGGGCCTGTTGTCCGGGGGAGGATCGCTGCTACCAGCGACTGTTGTCCGGTGGAGAATCGCTGGTACCCGCGCCTTTTTTTCCGGGAAGATGATCGCTGCTACCTGCGCCTGTTGTCCTGCGGATAATATCTGCTACCTGCGCATGTTGTCTGGCGGATGAGCAGTGATCCTCAGCCGGACAACAGGAGCAGGTATCATAGATAATGCGCCGGACAACAGGCGCAGGTAGCAGATATCATCCGCCGGACAACATGCGCAGGTAGCAGAGATCCTCGCCGGACAACAGGCGCAGATAGCAGATATCCTTCGCCGGACAACAGGTGCATGTAGCAGCGATCCTCCGCCGGACAACATTCGCAGGTAGCAGCGAACCTCCGCCGGACAACAGGCGCAGTTAGCAGCGATCCTCCTCCGGACAACAGGCGCAGATAGCAGCGATTCTCCGCCGGACAACATGCGCAGGCAGCAGAGATCATCCGCCGGACAACATGCGCAGGTGGCAGCGATCCACCGCCGGACAACAGGCGCAGGCATCAGTAATCCTCCGACGGACAACATACGCAGGTAGCAGTGATCCTCAGCCGGAAAACAGGAGCAGGTATCATAGATAATCCGCCGGACAACAGGCGCAGGTAGCAGCGATCCTCCGCCGGACAACATGCACAGGTACCTGCGCCTGTTGTCCGGCGGAGGATATTTGCTACCTTCGCCTGTTGTCAGGAGGAGGATCGCTGCTACATTCGCCTGTTGTCCGGCGGAGGATCGCTGCTACCTGCGCCTGTTGTCCGGCAGAGGATCTCCGCTGCCGGTGCCTGTTGTTCGGCGGAGGATATCTGTTACCTGCACTTGTTGTCCGGCGGAAGATCGCTGCTACCTGCGCATGTTGTCCGGCGGAGAATCTCTGATACCTGCGCATGTTGTCCGGCGGATGATCTCTGATACCTGCGCCGGACAACAGGAGCAGGTAGCAGAGATCATCCGCCGGACAATAGGCCCAGGTAGCAGAGATCCTCCGCCGGACAGCAAGCGCAGGTAGCAGAGATCATCCGCCGGACAACATGCGTAGGTAGCAGCGATCCTCCGCCGGACAAAAGGCGCAGGTAGCAGGGATCCTCAACCGGACAACGTGCGCAAGTAGCAGAGATCCTCCGCCGGATAAAAGTCGCAGGTAACAGCGATCCTCCGCCGGACAACAGGCGCAGGTAGCAGCAATAATCCGCCGGGCAACAGGCGCAGATAGCAGTGATCCTGCGCCGGACAACAGGCGCAGGTAGCAGCGATCCTCCACCGGACAACAGGCGCAGGTAGCAGCGATTCTCCACCGGACAACAGGAGCAGGTAGCAGCGATTCTTCGCCGGACAACATGCGCAGGTAGCAGCGATCCTTTGCCGGACAACAGGTGCAGGTAACAGATATCCTCCGCCGAACAACAGACACAGGTAGCAGCGATCCTCCACCGGACAACAGGCGCAGGTAGCAGCGATCCTCCGCCGGGCAACATCCCATGTATCAGCGATTCTCCCCCGGACAACAGGCGCAGGTAGCAGCGATCATCTGCCGGACAACAGGCGCAGGTAGCAGAGATCCTCCGCCGAACAACAGGCGCAGACAGCAGATATCCTCCGCCGGACAACAGGCGCAGGTAGCTACGATCCTCCGCTGGGCAACAGGAACAGGTAGTAGATATCCTCCGCCGGACAACAGGCGCAGGTAGCAACGATCTTCTGCCGGACAACAGGCTCAAGTAGCAGAGATCCTCCGCCAGACAACATGCGCAGGTAGCATAGATCCTCTGCTGGACAGCATGCATAGGTAGCAGAGATCCTCCATCGGACAACATGTGCAGGTAGCAGCGATCATCCGCCGTACAACAGGCGCAGGTAGAAGCGATCCTCCGCCGGACAACAGGAGCAGGTAGCAGCGATCATCCGCCGGACAACAGGTGCAGGTAGCAGCGATCCTCCGTCGGACAACAGGCGCAGTTAGCAGCGATCCTCCACTGGACAACAGGCGCAGGTAGCAGAGTTCCTCGGCCGGACAACAAGCAGAGGTAGCAGCGATCCTCCGCCGGACAACAGGCGCAATTATCAGATATCCTCGGCCGGACAACTGGTGCAGGTAGCTGAGATCCTTCGCCGGACTACAGGCGCAGGTAGCAGAGATCCTCCTCCGGACAACAGGCGCCAGTACCAGCGATCTTCCGCCAAACAACATGCGCAGGTATCAGAGATCCTCCGCCGTACAGCAGGCGCAGGTAACAGCGATCCTCCGCCGGACAACAGGCGCAGGTAGCAGCGATCCTCCGCCGGACAACATGCGCATGTAGCAGCAATCATCCGCCGGACAACAGGAGCATGTCGCAGATATCCTCCGCCGGACAACAGGCACAGGTAGCAGCGATCCTCCGCCGGACAACATGCGCAGGTAGCAGCGATCATCCGCCTGACAACATGAGCAGGTAGCAGAGATCATCCACCGGACAACAGGCGTAGGTAGCAAAGATCTTCCGCCGGACAACAGTCCCAGGTAGCAGCGATCCTCCGCCGGACAACATGCGTAGGTATCAACGATCCTACGCCGGACAACAGGCGCAGGTAGCATAGATCATCCGCCGGACAACAGGCGCAGGTAGCGGCGATCATCTGCCGGACAACAGTCGCAGGTAGCAGCGATCCTCCGCCGGAAAACAGGCGCAGGTATCAGATATCCTCCGCCGGACAACAGTCGCAGGTAGCAGAGATCATCCGCCGGACAACAGGTGCAGGTAGCAGACATCCTCCGCCGGACAACAGGCGCAGGTAGCAGCGATACTCAGCCGGACAACAGGCGCAGCTAGCATAGATCCCCGCAGGACAACAGGCGCAGGTAGCAGCGATTATCCGCCGGACAACAGGCGCAGGTAGCAGAGATCATCCGCCGGACAACATGCGTAGGTAGCAGCTATCCTCCGCCGGGCAACAGGCGGAGGTAGCAGGGATCCTCAACCGGACAACATGCGAAAGTAGCAGAGATCCTCCGCCGGATAAAAGGCGCAGGTAACAGCGATCCTCCGCCGGAAAACATGCACAGGTAGCAGATATTCTCCGCCGGACAACAAGCGCAGGTAGCAGCCATCCTCCGCCGGATAACAGGTGCAGGTAGCAGTGAGGCGCTGGTAGCAGCGATCCTCCGCCGGACAACATGCGCAGGTAACATATATCCTCCGCCGGACAACAGGCGCAGGTAGCAGCAATAATCCGCCGGACAACATGTGCAGGTAGCAGTGATCCTGCACCGGACAACAGGCGCAGGTAGCAGCGATCATCCGCCAGACAACAGGCGCAGGTAGCAGATATCCTACGCCGGCAACAGGTGCAGGTGGCAGAGATCCTCCGCCGGACAACAGGCGCAAGTACCAGCGATATTCCGCCGGAGAACATGCGCAGATAGCAGCGATCCTCCGCCGGACAACATGTGCATGTAACAGATATCCTCCGCCGGACAACAGACACAGGTAGCAGCGATCCTCCGCCGGACAACAGGCGCAGGTAGCAGCGATCCTCCGCCGGGCAACATCTCATGTATCAGCGATTCTCCCCCGGACAACAGGCGCAGGTAGCAGCGATCATCTGCCGGACAACAGGCGCAGGTAGCAGAGATCCTCCGCCGAACAACAGGCGCAGAAATCAGATATCCTCCTCCGGACAACAGGCGCAGGTAGCTACGATCCTCCGCTGGGCAACAGGAACAGGTAGCAGATATCCTCCGCCGGACAACAGGCGCAGGTAGCAACGATCTTCCGCCGGACAACAGGCTCAAGTAGCAGAGATCCTCCGCCGGACAACATGCGCAGGTAGCATAGATCCTCTGCTGGACAGCATGCATAGGTAGCAGAGATCCTCCATCGGACAACATGTGCAGGTAGCAGCGATCATCCGCCGTGCAACAGGCGCAGGTAGAAGCGATCCTCCGCCGGACAACAGGAGCAGGTAGCAGCGATCATCCGCCGGACAACAGGTGCAGGTAGCAGCGATCCTCCGTCGGACAACAGGCGCAGGTAGCAGCGATCCTCTGCCGGACAACAGGCGCAATTATCAGATATCCTCGGCCGGACAACTGGTGCAGGCAGCTGAGATCCTCCGCCGGACTACAGGCGCAGGTAGCAGAGATCCTCCTCCGGACAACAGGCGCCAGTACCAGCGATCTTCCGCCAAACAACATGCGCAGGTATCAGAGATCCTCCGCCGTACAGCAGGCGCAGGTAACAGCGATCCTCCGCCGGACAACAGGCGCAGGTAGCAGCGATACACCGCCGGACAACATGCGCATGTAGCAGCAATCATCCGCCGGACAACAGGAGCATGTCGCAGATATCCTCCGCCGGACAACAGGCACAGGTAGCAGCGATCCTCCGCCGGACAACATGCGCAGGTAGCAGCGATCATCCGCCTGACAACATGAGCAGGTAGCAGAGATCATCCACCGGACAACAGGTGTAGGTAGCAAAGATCATCCGCCGGACAACAGTCCCAGCTAGCAGCGATCCTCCGCCGGACAACATGCGTAGGTATCAACGTTCCTACGCCGGACAACAGGCGCAGGTAGCATAGATCATCCGCCGGACAACAGGCGCAGGTAGCAGCGATTATCCGCCGGACAACAGGCGCAGGTAGCAGCGATGCTCCGCCGGACAACATGCGCAGGTAGAAAAGATCCTCCGCCGGAAAACAGCCGCAGGTAGCATATATCCTCCGCCGGGCAACAGGCACAGGTAGCAGAGATCCTCCGCCGGACAACAGCCGCAGGTAGCACAGATCATCCGCCGGACAACAGGTGTAAGTAGCAGAGATCCTCCGCCGGACAACATGCGCAGGTAGCAGCGATCCTCCGCCAGACAACAGGCGCAGGTAGCAGAGATCCTCCGCCGGACACCAGGCGCAGGTAGCAGAGATCATCCGCCGGACAACATGCGCAGGTGGCAGCGATCCACCGCCGGACAACAGGCGCAGGCATCAGCGATCCTCCGACGGACAACATACGCAGGTAGCAGTGATCCTCAGCCGGAAAACAGGAGCAGGTATCATAGATAATCAGCCGGACAACAGGCGCAGGTAGCAGCGATCCTCCGCCGGACAACAGGGGCGGGTAGCAACGATCCTCTGCCGGACAACAGGCGCATGCACCTGCGCATGTTGTCCGGCGGAGGATCGCTGCTACCTGCGCATGTTGTCCGGCGGATGATATCTGCTACCTGCGCCTGTTGTCCTTCGGAAGATCGCTGCTACCTGCGCCTGTTGTCCGGCGGAGGATCGCTGCTACCTGCGCTTGTTGTGCGGCGGAGGATCGCTGCTACATGCGCCAGTTGTGCGGCGGAGGATCTCTGCTACCTGCGCCTGTTGTCCGGTGGAGGATCTCTGCTACCTGCACCTGTTGTCCGGCCGAGGACATCGGATAATTGCGCCTGTTGTCCGGCGGAGGATCGCTGCTACCTCCGCTTGTTGTCCGGCCGAGGAACTCTGCTACCTGCGCCTGTTGTCCGGTGGAGGATCGCTGCTACCTGCGCTTGTTGTCCGGCGGATGATCGCTGCTACCTGCTCCTGTTGTCCGGCGGAGGATCGCTGCTACCTGCGCCTGTTGTACGGCGGATGATCGCTGCTACCTGCACATGTTGTCCGATGGAGGATCTCTGCTACCTATGCATGCTGTCCAGCAGAGGATCTATGCTACCTGCGCATGTTGTCCGGCGGAGGATCTCTGCTACTTGAGCCTGTTGTCCGGCGGATGATCGTTGCTACCTGCGCATGTTGTCCGGCGGAGGATATCTGCTACCTGTTCCTGTTGTCCAGCGGAGGATCGCTGCTACCTTCGCATGTTGCCCAACGGAGGATCACGGCTACCTGCTCCTGTTGTCCGTCGGAGGATCGCTGCTACCTGCGACTGTTGCCCGGTGGAGGATCGCTGCTACCTGCGCCTGTTGTCCGGCGGAGGATATCTGCTTTCTGCGCTTGTTGTTCGGCGGAGGATCTCTGCTACCTGCACATGTTGTCTGGCGGATGTTCGCTGCTACCTGCGCCTGTTGTCCGGCGGAGGATCGCTGCTTCCTGCGCCTATTGTCCGGCGGAGTATCTCTGCTACCTGCGCCTGTTGTCCGGCGAATTATATATGATACCTGCTCCTGTTGTCCGGCGGAGGATCGCTGCTACCTGCGCATGTTGTCCGGCGGAGGATCACTGCTACCTGCGCATGTTGTCCGGCGGAGTATATCTGATACCTGCCCATGTTGTCCGGCGGAGGATTGCTGCTACCTGCGCCGGTTGTCCGGCGGAGGATCGCTGCTACCTGCGCCTGTTGTCCGGCGGATGATCTATGCTACCTTCGCCTGTTGTCCGGCGTAGGATCGTTGATACCTACGCATGTTGTCCGGCGGAGGATCGCTGCTACCTGGGACTACTGTCCGGAAGATGATCTTTGCTACCTGCGCCTGTTGTCCGGTGGATGATCTCTCCTACCTGCTCATGTTGTCCGGCGGATGATCGCTGCTACCTGCGCATGTTGTCCGGCGGAGGATATCTGCGACATGCTCCTGTTGTCCGGCGGATGATTGCTGCTACATGCGCCTGTTCTCTGGCGGAGGATCGCTGCTACATGCGCCTGTTGTCTGGCGGATGATATCTGTTACCTGCGTCTGTTGTCCAACGGAGAATCGCTGCTACCTGCGCCTGTTCTCCGGAGGAGGATCGCTGCTACCTGCGCATTTTGTCCGGTGGAGGATCGCTGCTACCTTGGCCTGTTGTCCGGCGGGGAATCTCGGCTACCTCCGCATGTTGTCCGGCGGAGGATCGCTGCTACCTGCGCATGTTGTCCGATGGAGGATCGCTGCTACCTTCGCCTGTTGTCCAGCGGAGGATATCTGCTACCTGCGCATGTTGTCCGGCGGAATATCGCTGATACCTGCGCCTGTTGTCCGGCGGAGATTTCTGCCACCTGCGCCTGTTGTCCAGCGGATGATCGCTGCTACCTGCGCATGTTGTCCGGCGGAGGATATTTGCTACCTGCGCCTGTTGTCTGCGGAGTATCTCTGCTACCTGGGCCTGTTGTCCGGGGGAGGATCGCTGCTACCAGCGACTGTTGTCCGGTGGAGAATCGCTGGTACCCGCGCCTTTTTTTCCGGGAAGATGATCGCTGCTACCTGCGCCTGTTGTCCTGCGGATAATATCTGCTACCTGCGCATGTTGTCTGGCGGATGAGCAGTGATCCTCAGCCGGACAACAGGAGCAGGTATCATAGATAATGCGCCGGACAACAGGCGCAGGTAGCAGATATCATCCGCCGGACAACATGCGCAGGTAGCAGAGATCCTCGCCGGACAACAGGCGCAGATAGCAGATATCCTTCGCCGGACAACAGGTGCATGTAGCAGCGATCCTCCGCCGGACAACATTCGCAGGTAGCAGCGAACCTCCGCCGGACAACAGGCGCAGTTAGCAGCGATCCTCCTCCGGACAACAGGCGCAGATAGCAGCGATTCTCCGCCGGACAACATGCGCAGGCAGCAGAGATCATCCGCCGGACAACATGCGCAGGTGGCAGCGATCCACCGCCGGACAACAGGCGCAGGCATCAGTAATCCTCCGACGGACAACATACGCAGGTAGCAGTGATCCTCAGCCGGAAAACAGGAGCAGGTATCATAGATAATCCGCCGGACAACAGGCGCAGGTAGCAGCGATCCTCCGCCGGACAACATGCACAGGTACCTGCGCCTGTTGTCCGGCGGAGGATATTTGCTACCTTCGCCTGTTGTCAGGAGGAGGATCGCTGCTACATTCGCCTGTTGTCCGGCGGAGGATCGCTGCTACCTGCGCCTGTTGTCCGGCAGAGGATCTCCGCTGCCGGTGCCTGTTGTTCGGCGGAGGATATCTGTTACCTGCACTTGTTGTCCGGCGGAAGATCGCTGCTACCTGCGCATGTTGTCCGGCGGAGAATCTCTGATACCTGCGCATGTTGTCCGGCGGATGATCTCTGATACCTGCGCCGGACAACAGGAGCAGGTAGCAGAGATCATCCGCCGGACAATAGGCCCAGGTAGCAGAGATCCTCCGCCGGACAGCAAGCGCAGGTAGCAGAGATCATCCGCCGGACAACATGCGTAGGTAGCAGCGATCCTCCGCCGGACAACAGGCGCAGGTAGCAGGGATCCTCAACCGGACAACGTGCGCAAGTAGCAGAGATCCTCCGCCGGATAAAAGTCGCAGGTAACAGCGATCCTCCGCCGGACAACAGGCGCAGGTAGCAGCAATAATCCGCCGGGCAACAGGCGCAGATAGCAGTGATCCTGCGCCGGACAACAGGCGCAGGTAGCAGCGATCCTCCACCGGACAACAGGCGCAGGTAGCAGATATCCTACGCCGGCAATAGGTGCAGGTGGCAGAGATCCTCCGCCGGACAACAGGCGCAAGTACCAGCGATATTCCGCCGGAGAACATGTAGGTATGTATGTATGTATGTATGTATGTATGTATTTACATTCTTGAGCAAGCCACACACGGCGTGGCGATTACCGCTCAGATTCTGGGCCAGGTTCGCGACATGCGGGAACAAGTTAGCTATTCACACAAACCACACGGCACACATACAATTTCTCACAAACACACAATTCATGCCGCACTCAGTGATACGTAGTGATTTATCACTCGGTGATTTATCACACTCGGTGATTTATTTACACGCACCCGAGTCGACTGTCGACCGTCGACTGAGTCGCGCTTTTGCGGCACGGGCAAATCTGGCGGGAGGTAGCAGCGCCAGCTCTCTGGGAAGCGTGTTTAGAAGCGCCGCGGCACGATAGCCAAAACGACGCTTGCCAGTTTCGAGTCGGGGTCGTGGGAGGTGAAATAGGTTGTCCTGGCGAGTGGATGTAGGTCTAGTGTCAGAGTTTAGGGTAAACAGAGACGCTAGTGCCTCGGGTTCTCCCCGCTGGATGGCCTTTTGGGCTGTGGCTACAGTCTGATAATCTGTCATAGTTTTTGGTGTCATCCAGCCGAGTTGGTCGCGCAGGTCGGAAACATGGTCGAACTTGCGGCGGCCGAAAATGACCCTAGCGGCGAAGTTTATAATTTTTTGGATCCGTTGGAGGTTCTTTTTGGTACCATTGCCATAGACTGTGAGGCAGTACTGAATGCGTGACATGACGAGTGCCATCACAAGTGTTTTGATGACACCGTCGGGAATATAGTGGCGGATGTGGGAGAGGCCGATTAGTAGGCCCATGCAGCGGCGGCTGAGGTCAGACACGTGGGCGTCCCAGGACAGGGAGCTGTCAAAGACAACACCAAGGTTCCCCACCTGCGCGCATGGTTTCAACTCGGAGTCACGGAATGATACTGTAAAAGCGGGCATGTTTCGTAAATTTTGACGGCTGCCGAATACCATAAATTGAGTTTTGGTGGTGTTGACTTTAAGCGCATTTGCACAGAACCAACTGTCAAGTGATGCAAGAGAAGCTTCCATGCGCGAGATGAGTCCCCCGAGGTCGCTTTGCGGACCGCTCACCAATATCTGGGTGTCGTCAGCGTACTGGAAGACAGCAGCATCTCCAGAGTACAGCGATAGGTCGTTCGAAAATACAGTAAAGAGCAGGGGACCCAGGGCTGATCCTTGAAAGACACCCATGGTATTAGGGAGAGGACGCGACAGTACTCGGCATCCGGGCCCATTCTGCAAGGAGACACTCTGTGTGTGTCCTTGTAGATAGGCGGTGAACCAGGAGGTCTCAATGCCGTGCATTTCCAGTTTGCCTATCAAAAGTTCGTGATCGATGACATCGAAGCATTTACTTAGATCGACGAGGCACAGCATTGAGACCTCCCCCTGTCGGTGGCGGCAAGGATGCGGTCGGTGACTGACAGCAGCGCTGTCTCGGTAGAATGCCGGGGGCGGAAACCGTGTTGGGTGCAGGCCAGAAGATGGTTTTGTGAGAGATAATGATAGAGCTGCTGATGGACAACTCTTTCTACAACTTTCATGATGACAGGGACTAAGGAGATAGGTCGGAAGTTGGTGGGATCGGATGGATTTCGAGACTTGAAGATGGGGTGGACGATAGAATGTTTCCATTCATCAGGGATGTCAGATCTCATGATGCAGGTGTTTATAATATGCAGGATGACGTCACAGGTAGCTGGGAATCCGGTTTTAAGCATTCGGATGCACACCCCATCAGCACCGCGTGCGGCTGAGTTACGCATGCCGAAAATTGTACGACCGAGTTCATCGAGCGAGATTGCTCTGGGTTTAAAGCTGCAGGCACCGACACGGGGGAGGCGAATATTGAGCTTTGGGGCTGTGGTTTTGGTGCGGATCTCAGAAGCGATGCGCGGACCAATGGACACGAAGAAGGAGTTTAAGTCGTCAGCGGATACATCGGGCTGAACACTTTGTCCGTCCTTCTTGCCAGCTACAACTGACCGTATGCTTTGCCACACCTTGTTGGGACCCCTCTCACTGATCTCCCTCTGGAGTTCACCACGTCGGTCGCGTCTCAGCGCGGTACGGACAGAGCGGTTTAGATCTCTGTAGACCTCCGACTGTCGACCGAAACGCTGTAGCGCGGCGCGGCGTTGGTCCATGATTTTTCGAGTGGCAGAGGAGGCCGGAGGAGCGGTGGGATTTCGGATAGTCACGTTTTTTATAGGCGCATGGTCGTCAAAACGGGCAATAATTGGGTCAGGAAGGCGTTCCACTGGTCGCTTACAGACGTGGCACGAAACACACGCTCCCAGTTAGCAGACAACAGGTCATAGTTAAGCGCCTCTACATCTACACGGCTGATAGAGCGAGAGTGGATAACGGTTGGTTTCTTACATTGTTTTGGAACATCAATAACTGCATGAATGAGTTTGTGTGGGCTGAAGTGACAGAAAGTAACACTACAATCACGTACCGGCTCACGATTTTTGACGATACATACATCTAAGAGGGACCCGGAAGTATAAGTTGGAACGGTTACTAGCTGCTCGAGGGAGTAGTCAGCTAAAAAGTCACTGAGGCGTACACGCGCGCGAAAGCTCTGGTCCTTCATGATATCACAGTTCAGGTCGCCACAGATGACAAATGGGACCTTTGGGTGGTCAATTAATACTCGTTGTAGCTGGGTCTCGAGGTCAGCGAAGTCGGCGCGCAGGGCGGCATCAGAGTGTCGAGGTGGCCGGTAGAGCGAGCCAACGATCAGCTGTCGGTTCCGCTCAAGCTTTAGCAGCGCCCACCGAGACTCGAGCAAGCTACCGGGGTGCGAGGAGACGCTCAGCTTCAGCGCTACTGATGTTATGGTGGTTTTCGTGAGGATAGCGACCCCACCGTAGCCGCTGCCGTCTGGTCGGTCAGCTCGGCTGATCGAGTAGCCGGGGATCACCATCAGGCGATTTGGGGTGGTGGGGCGCAACCATGTCTCCGACAGCAGGATGACGTCAAAGTCGTGCCGACTGATCACCTCTGTCAGCTCCAGCAGCTCCGGTTTCATGCTCTGAATGTTAAGAGCGCCGATCAGGAGTCCGGTGTCAGGAGCACGCCGGCCGGTGAGTGGAATCGCCGCCTCGGTGTTTTGTTTGCCACGCCCCCGTCTTCCCCGGGCCCCGCGACGTTGGGGCCTCCGACCGCCGCTGCGTTTCTGGCCAGGCGGGCCGCCGGCCGGTGGGGGCGCGGCCGCCCGAGGGGCGGGACGATCCGTAGGCGGCGGCGGCGGCGGCAAAACACCCCTTTGTCCTTGGGAGGGTGCCAGCGGGCCGTCGCCGGTATCCACGTCTGGGGAGACACACGCGGTCGTCCGTGGGGCTCGGGCGTTTTCCACCGCTGACGGCCGGGCGGCGGACGGTGTAAAGGGTGACGGCGATGATATGTTCAGGTCCGATGGATTGTTGTCACTGGCATGGTCACGGTCACGAGGCGATTTCGGCGAGGCAGGTCGTCGGTGGGTGGTGTAGTGCCTCAGCTGGCGGTCGGCTGCTCGGCGGGACAGCGGCCTCGGTGGTGGTGCTGGGGCCGGACAGGCTACGATGGTTACAACCCGTACCACCGCGAGCAGGACCAGCAGCCGAGCGATATCTCGATACATGATGATGTTTGTAGATCAGAAGAATGTTGACACTGATCACTGGCTTTTTGGTCTTGCGGTAATTCGCTATATAAAGTTTCACTCTCACTCACACTCACACGGGGAAGGCAAAGGGTGTAACGGGGAGGAGCGAGCAGCGCTCGCGTCAGCTCTGGGCGACGCGCTCGGCTGAACATGCGCAGATAGCAGCGATACTCCGCCGGACAACATGTGCAGGTAACAGATATCCGCCGCCGGACAACAGCCACAGGTAGCAGCGATCCTCCGCCGGACAGCAGGCGCAGGTAGCAGCGATTCTCCACCGGACAACAGGAGCAGGTAGCAGCGATTCTTCGCCGGACAACACGCGCAGGTAGCAGCGATCCTCCGCCGGACAACCGGTGCAGGTAACAGATATCCTCCGCCGGACAACAGACACAGGTAGCAGCGATCCTCCGCCGGACAACAGGCGCAGGTAGCAGCGATCCTCCGCCGGGCAACATCCGCATGTATCAGCGATTCTCCGCCGGACAACAGGCGCAGGTAGCAGCGATCATCTGCCGGACAACAGGCGCAGGTAGCAGAGATCCTCCGCCGAACAACAGGCGCAGAAAGCAGATATCCTCCGCCGGACAACAGGCGCAGGTAGCTGCGATCCTCCGCTGGACAACAGGAACAGGTAGCAGATATCCTCCGCCGGACAACAGGTGCAGGTAGCAGCGATCCTCCGCCGGACAACAGGCTCAAGTAGCAGAGATCCTCCGCCGGACAACATGCGCAGGTAGCATAGATCCTCTGCTGGACAGCATGCATAGGTAGCAGAGATCCTCCATCGGACAACATGTGCAGGTAGCGGCGATCATCCGCCGTACAACAGGCGCAGGTAGCAGCGATCCTCCGCCGGACAACAGGAGCAGGTAGCAGCGATCATCCGCCGGACAACAGGTGCAGGTAGCAGCGATCCTACGTCGGACAACAGGCGCAGGTAGCAGCGATCCTCCACCGGACAACAGGCGCAGGTAGCAGAGTTCCTCGGCTGGACAACAAGCAGAGGTAGCAGCGATCCTCCGCCGGACAACAGGCGCAATTATCAGATATCCTCGGCCGGACAACAGGTGCAGGTAGCTGAGATCCTCCGCCGGACAACAGGCGCCAGTACCAGCGATCTTCCGCCAGACAACATGCGCAGGTATCAGAGATCCTCCGCCGTACAGCAGGCGCAGGTAACAGCGATCCTCCGCCGGACAACAGTCGCAGGTAGCAGCGATCCTCCGCCGGACAACATGCGCATGTAGCAGCAATCATCCGCCGGACAACAGGAGCATGTCGCAGATATCCTCCGCCGGACAACAGGCACAGGTAACAGCGATCCTCCGCCGGACAACATGCGCAGGTAGCAGCGATCATTCGCCTGACAACATGAGCAGGTAGCAGAGATCATCCACCGGACAACAGGCGTAGGTAGCAAAGATCATCCGCCGGACAACAGTCCCAGGTAGCAGCGATCCTCCGCCGGACAACATGCGTAGGTATCAACGATCCTACGCCGGACAACAGGCGCAGGTAGCATAGATCATCCGCCGGACAACAGGCGCAGGTAGCGGCGATCATCTGCCGGACAACAGTTACAGGTAGCAGCGATCCTCCGCCGGAAAACAGGCGCAGGTATCAGATATCCTCCGCCGGACAACAGGCGCAGGTGGCAGTGATCCTCCGCCGGACAACAGTCGCAGGTAGCAGAGATCATCCGCCGGACAACAGGTGCAGGTAGCAGACATCCTCCGCCGGACAACAGGCGCAGGTAGCAGCGATACTCCGCCGGACAACAGGCGCAGCTAGCATAGATCCTCCGCAGGACAACAGGCGCAGGTAGCAGCGATTATCCGCAGGACAACAGGCACAGGTAGCAGCGATGCTCCGCCGGAAAACATGCGCAGGTAGAAAAGATCTTGCGCCGGAAAACAGGCGCAGGTATCAGATATCCTCCGCCGGACAACAGGCGCAGGTAGCAGAGATCCTCCGCCGGACAACAGCCGCAGGTAGCACAGACCATCCGCCGGACAGCAGGTGTTAATAGCAGAGATCCTCCGCCGGACAACATGCGCAGGTAGCAGCGATCCTCCGCCGGACAACAGGCGCAGGTAGCAGAGATCCTCCGCCGGACACCAGGCGCAGGTAGCAGAGATCATCCGCCGGACAACATGCGCAGGTGGCAGCGATCCACCGCCGGACAACAGGCGCAGGCATCAGCGATCCTCCGACGGACAACATACGCAGGTAGCAGCGATCTTCTGCCGGACAACAGGGGCGGGTAGCAACGATCCTCCGCCGGACAACAGGCGCATGTACCTGCGCATGTTGTCCGGCGGAGGATCGCTGCTACCTGCGCATGTTGTCCGGCGGATGATATCTGCTACCTGCGCCTGTTGTCCTTCGGAAGATCGCTGCTACCTGCGCCTTTTGTCCGGCGGAGGATCGCTGCTACCTACGCTTGTTGTGCGGCGGAGAATCGCTGCTACATGCGCCAGTTATGCGGCGGAGGATCTCTGCTACCTGCGCCTGTTGCCCGGTGGAGGATCGCTGCTACATGCGCCTGTTGTCCGATGGAGGATCGCGCCTACCTGCGCCTGTTGTCCGGCGGACGATCGCTGCTACCTGCTCCTGTTGTCCGGCGGAGGATCGCTGCTACCTGCGCCTGTTGTACGGCGGATGATCGCTGCTACCTGCACATGTTGTCCGATGGAGGATCTCTGCTACCTATGCATGCTGTCCAGCAGAGGATCTATGCTACCTGCGCATGTTGTCCGGCGGAGGATCTCTGCTACTTGAGCCTGTTGTCCGGCGAAGGATCGTTGCTACCTGCGCCTGTTGTCCGGCGGAGGATATCTGCTACCTGTTCCTGTTGTCCAGCGGATGATCGCTGCTACCTTCGCATGTTGTCCAACGGAGGATCACGGCTACCTGCTCCTGTTGTCCGTCGGAGGATCGCTGCTACCTGCGACTGTTGCCCGGTGGAGGATCGCTGCTACCTGCGCCTGTTGTCCAGCTGAGGATATCTGCTTTCTGCGCCTGTTGTTCGGCGGAGGATCTCTGCTACCTGCGCCTGTTGTCCGGCAGATGATCGCTGCTACCTGCGCCTGTTGTCCGGCGGAGAATCGCTGATACATGCGGATGTTGCCCGGCGGAGGATCGCTGCTACCTGCGCCTGTTGTCCGGCGGAGGACCGCTGCTAATTGTGTCTGTTGTCAAGCGGAGGATATCTGTTACCTGCACCTGCTGTCCGGCGGAGGATCGCTGCTACCTGCGCATGTTGTCCGGCGAAGAATCGCTGCTACCTGCTCCTGTTGTCCGGTGGAGAATCGCTGCTACCTGCGCCTGCTGTCCGGCGGAGGATCGCTGCTACCTGTGGCTGTTGTCCGGCGGCGGATATCTGTTACCTGCACATGTTGTCCGGCGGAGGATCGCTGCTATCTGCGCATGTTCTCCGGCGGAATATCGCTGGTACTTGCGCCTGTTGCCCGGCGGAGGATCTCTGCCACCTGCACCTGTTGTCCGGCGTAGGATATCTGCTGCCTGCGCCTGTTGTCCGGCGGAGGATCGCTGCTACCTGAGCCTGTTGTCCGGCGGAGGATATATGTTACCTGCGCATGTTGTCCGGCGGAGGATCGCTGCTACCAGCGCCTCACTGTTACTTGCGCCTGTTGTCCGGCGGAGGATGGCTGCTACCTGCGCTTGTTGTCCGGCGGATAAAATATGCTACCTGTGCATGTTTCCCGGCGGAGGATCGCTGTTACCTGCGCCTTTTATCCGGCGGAGGATCTCTGCTACTTGCGCATGTTGTCCGGTTGAGGGTCACTGCTACCTGCGTATGTTGTCCGTCGGAGGATTCCTGATGCCTGCGCCTGTTGTCCGGCGGTGGATCGCTGCCACCTGCGCATGTTGTCCTGCGGAGGATCGCTGCTACCAGCGCCTCACTGTTACTTGCGCCTGTTGTCCGGCGGAGTATCGCTGCTACCTCCGCCTGTTGTCCGGCGGAGTATATCTGATACCTGTTCCTGTTGTCCGGCGGATGATCTGTGCTACCTGCGGCTGTTGTCCGGCGGAGGATCTCTGCTACCTGCGCCTGTTGTCCGGCGGAGGATATATGCTACCTGTGCCTGTTTTCCGGCGGAGGATCTTTTCTACCTGCGCATGTTGTCCGGCGGATGATCTCTGCTACCTGCGCATGTTGTCCGGCGGAGCATCGCTGTTACCTGCGCCTGTTGTCCGGCGGATAATCGCTGCTACCTGCGCCTGTTGTCCTGCGGAGGATCTATGCTAGCTGCGCCTGTTGTCCGGCGGAGTATCGCTGCTACCTGCGCCTGTTGTCCGGCGGAGGATGTCTGCTACCTGCACCTGTTGTCCGGCGGATGATCTCTGCTACCTGCGACTGTTGTCCGGCGGAGGATCACTGCTACCTGCGCCTGTTGTCCGGCGGAGGATATCTGATACCTGCGCCTGTTTTCCGGCGGAGGATCGCTGCTACCTGCGACTGTTGTCCGGCAGATGATCGCCGCTACCTGCGCCTGTTGTCCGGCGGATGATCTATGCTACCTGCGCCTGTTGTCCGGCGTAGGATCGTTGATAACTACGCATGTTGTCCGGCGGAGGATCGCTGCTACCTGGGACTGTTGTCCGGCGGATGATCTTTGCTACCTACGCCTGTTGTCCGGTGGATGATCTCTGCTACCTGCTCATGTTGTCAGGCGGATGATCGCTGCTACCTGCGCATGTTGTCCGGCGGAGGATCGCTGCTACCTGTGCCTGTTGTCCGGCGGAGGATATCTGCGACATGCTCCTGTTGTCCGGCGGATTATTGCTGCTACATGCGCATGTTGTCCGGCGGAGGATCGCTGCTACCTGCGCCTGTTGTCCGGCGGAGGATCGCTGTTACCTGCGCCTGCTGTACGGCGGAGGATCTCTGATACCTGCGCATGTTGTCTGGCGGAAGATCGCTGGTACTGGCGCTTGTTGTCCGGAGGAGGATATCTGCTATCTGCGCCTGTTGTCCGGCGGAGGATCTCAGCTACCTGCACCTGTTGTCCGGCGGAGGATCGCTGCTACCTGTGCCTGTTGTCCGGCGGAGGATATCTGCGACATGCTCCTGTTGTCCGGCGGATGATTGCTGCTACATGCGCATGTTGTCCGGCGGAGGATTCCTGATGCCTGCGCCTGTTGTCCGGCGGTGGATCGCTGCCACCTGCGCATGTTGTCCTGCGGAGGAATCTATGCTACCTGCGCCTGTTGTCTGGCGGAATATCGCTGCTACCTGCGCCTGTTGTCCGGCGGAGGATGTCTGCTACCTGCACCTGTTGTCCGGCGGATGATCTCTGCTACCTGCGACTGTTGTCCGGCGGAGGATCACTGCTACCTGCGCCTGTTGTCCGGCGGAGTATATCTGATACCTGTGCCTGTTGTCCGGCGGATGATCTGTGCTACCTGCGGCTGTTGTCCGGCGGATGATCTCTGCTACCTGCGCCTGTTGTCCGGCGGAGGATATATGCTACCTGTGCCTGTTTTCCGGCGGAGGATCTTTTCTACCTGCGCATGTTTTCCGGCGGAGAATCGCTGCTACCTGCGCCTGTTGTCCGGCGGATAATCGCTGCTACCTGCGCCTGTTGTCCTGCGTAGGATCTATGCTAGCTGCGCCTGTTGTCCGGCGGAGTATCGCTTCTACCTGCGCCTGATGTCCGGCGGAGGATGTCTGCTACCTGCACCTGTTGTCCGGCGGATGATCTCTGCTACCTGCGACTGTTGTCCGGCGGAGGATCACTGCTACCTGCGCCTGTTGTCCGGCGGAGGATATCTGATACCTGCGCCTGTTTTCCGGCGGAGGATCGCTGCTACCTGTGACTGTTGTCCGGCAGATGATCGCCGCTACCTGCGCCTGTTGTCCGGCGGATGATCTATGCTACCTGCGCCTGTTGTCCGGCGTAGGATCGCTGATACATACGCATGTTGTCCGGCGGAGGATCGCTGCTACCTGGGACTGTGGTCCGGCGGATGATCTTTGCTACCTACGCCTGTTGTCCGGTGGATGATCTCTGCCACCTGCTCATGTTGTCAGGCGGATGATCGCTGCTACCTGCGCATGTTGTCCGGCGGAGGATCGCTGCTACCTGTGCCTGTTGTCCGGCGGGGGATATCTGCGACATGCTCCTGTTGTCCGGCGGATTATTGCTGCTACATGCGCATGTTGTCCGGCGGAGGATCGCTGCTACCTGCGCCTGTTGTCCGGCGGAGGATCGCTGTTACCTGCGCCTGCTGTACGGCGGAGGATCTCTGATACCTGCGCATGTTGTCTGGCGGAAGATCGCTGGTACTGGCGCCTGTTGTCCGGAGGAGGATCTCTGCTATCTGCGCCTGTTGTCCGGCGGAGGATCTCAGCTATCTGCACCTGTTGTCCGGCCGAGGATATCTGATAATTGCGCCTGTTGTCCGGCGGAGGATCGCTGCTACCTCCGCTTGTTGTCCGGCCGAGGAACTCTGCTACCTGCACCTGTTGTCCGGTGGAGGATCGCTGCGATCGCTGCGTAGCAGCGATCCTCCGCCGGACAACAGGCAAATGTAGCAGCGATCCTCCTCCTGACAACAGGCGCAGGTAGCAAATATCCTCCGCCGGACAACAGGCGCAGGTACCTGCGCATGGTGTCCGGCGGAGGATCGCTGCTACCTGCGCCTGTTGTCCGGCAGATTATCTATGATACCTGCTCCTGTTTTCCGGCTGAGGATCACTGCTACCTGCGTATGTTGTCCGTCGGAGGATTCCTGATGCCTGCGCCTGTTGTCCGGCGGTGGATCGCTGCCACCTGCGCATGTTGTCCGGCGGAGAATCTCTGCTACCTGCGCCTTGTGACCGGCGGAAGATCTCTGCTACCTGCGCCTGTTGTCCGGCGGAGGATCGCTGCAACCTGCGCCTGTTGTCCGGCGTAGGATCGTTGATACCTACGCATGTTGTCCGGCGGAGGATCGCTGCTACCTGGGACTGTTGTCCGGCGGATGATCTTTGCTACCTACGCCTGTTGTCCGGTGGATGATGTCTGATACCTGCTCATGTTGTCCGGCGGATGATCTCTCCTACCTGCGCATGTTCTCCGGCGTAGGATCGCTGCTATCTGTGCCTGTTGTCCGGTGGAGAATATCTGCGACATGCTCCTGTTGCCCGGCGGATGATTGCTGCTACATGCGCATGTTTTCCGGTGGAGGATCGCTGCTACCTGCGCCTGTTGTCCGGCGGAGGATCGCTGCTACATGCGCCTGTTGTCTGGCGGATGATATCTGCTACCTGCGCATGTTGTCTGGCGGATGAGCAGTGATCCTCAGCCGCACAACGGGAGCAGGTATCATAGATAATCCGCCGGACAACAGGCGCAGGTAGCAGCGATCCTCCGCCGGGCAACATCCGCATGTATCAGCGATTCTCCCCCGGACACCAGGCGCAGGTAGCAGCGATCATCTGCCGGACAACAGGCGCAGGTAGCAGAGATCCTCCGCCGAACAACAGGCGCAGAAAGCAGATATCCTCCGCCGGACAACAGGCGCAGGTAGCTACGATCCTCCGCTGGGCAACAGGAACAGGTAGCAGATATCCTCCGCCGGACAACAGGCGCAGGTAGCAACGATCTTCCGCCGGACAACAGGCTCAAGTAGCAGAGATCCTCCGCCGGACAACATGCGCAGGTAGCATAGATCCTCTGCTGGACAGCATGCATAGGTAGCAGAGATCCTCAATCGGACAACATGTGCAGGTAGCAGCGATCATCCGCCGTACAACAGGCGCAGGTAGAAGCGATCCTCCGCCGGACAACAGGAGCAGGTAGCAGCGATCATCCGCCGGACAACAGGTGCAGGTAGCAGCGATCCTCCGTTGGACAACAGGCGCAGGTAGCAGCGATCCTCCACTGGGCAACAGGCGCAGGTAGCAGAGTTCCTCGGCCGGACAACAAGCAGAGGTAGCAGCGATCCTCCGCCGGACAACAGGCGCAATTATCAGATATCCTAGGCCGGACAACAGGTGCAGGTAGCTGAGATCCTCCGCCGGACAACAGGCGCAGGTAGCAGAGATCCTCCTCCGGACAATGGGCGCCAGTACCAGCGATCTTCCGCCAGACAACATGCGCAGGTATCAGAGATCCTCCGCCGTACAGCAGGCGCAGGTAACAGCGATCCTCCGCCGGACAACAGGCGCACGTAGCAGCGATCCTCCGCCGGACAACATGCGCATGTAGCAGCAATCATCCGCCGGACAACAGGAGCATGTAGCAGATATCCTCCGCCGGACAACAGGCGCAGGTAGCAGCGATCCTCCGCCGGACAACATGCGCAGGTAGCAGCGATCATCCGCCTGACAACATGAGCAGGTAGCAGAGATCATCCACCGGACAACAGGCGTAGGTAGCAAAGATCATCCGCCGGACAACAGTCCCAGGTAGCAGCGATCCTCCGCCGGACAACATGCGTAGGTATCAACGATCCTACGCCGGACAACAGGCGCAGGTAGCAGAGATCCTCCTCCAGACAATAGGCGCCAGTACCAGCGATCTTCCGCCAGACAACATGCGCAGGTATCAGAGATCCTCCGCCGTACAGCAGGCGCAGGTAACAGCGATCCTCCGCCGGACAACAGGCGCACGTAGCAGCGATCCTCCGCCGGACAGCATGCGCATGTAGCAGCAATCATCCGCCGGACAACAGGAGCATGTAGCAGATATCCTCCGCCGGACAACAGGCACAGGTAGCAGCGATCCTCCGCCGGACAACATGCGCAGGTAGCAGCGATCATCCGCCTGACAACATGAGCAGGTAGCAGAGATCATCCACCGGACAACAGGCGTAGGTAGCAAAGATCATCCGCCGGACAACAGTCCCAGGTAGCAGCGATCCTCCGCCGGACAACATGCGTAGGTATCAACGATCCTACGCCGGACAACAGGCGCAGGTAGCATAGATCATCCGCCGGACAACAGGCGCAGGTAGCGGCGATCATCTGCCGGACAACAGTCGCAGGTAGCAGCGATCCTCCACCGGAAAACAGGCGCAGGTATCAGATATCCTCCGCCGGACAACAGGCGCAGGTAGCAGTGATCCTCCGCCGGACAACAGTTGCAGGTAGCAGAGATCATCCGCCGGACATCAGGTGCAGGTAGCAGACATCCTCCGCCGGACAACAGGCGCAGGTAGCAGCGATACTCAGCCGGACAACAGGCGCAGCTAGCATAGATCCTCTGCAGGACAACAGGCGCAGGTAGCAGCGATTATCCGCCGGCCAACAGGCGCAGGTAACAGCGATGCTCCGCCGGAAAACATGCGCAGGTAGCAGCGATCCTCCGCCGGACAACAGGCGCAATTATCAGATATCCTCGGCCGGACAACTGGCGCAGGTAGCAGCGATCCTCCGCCGGAAAACAGGCGCAGGTATCAGATATCCTCCGCCGGACAACAGGCGCAGGTAGCAGTGATCCTCCGCCGGGCAACAGTCGCAGGTAGCAGAGATCATCCGCCGGACATCAGGTGCAGGTAGCAGACATCCTCCGCCGGACAACAGGTGCAGGTAGCAGCGATACTCAGCCGGACAACAGGCGCAGCTAGCATAGATCCTCCGCAGGACAACAGGTGCAGGTAGCAGACATCCTCCGCCGGACAACAGGCGCAGGTAGCAGCGATCCTCCGCCGGACAACAGGCGCAGGTAGCAGAGATCCTCCGCCGGACACCAGGCGCAGGTAGCAGAGATCATCCGCCGGACAACATGCGCAGGTTGCAGCGATCCACCACCGGACAACAGGCGCAGGCATCAGCAATCCTCCGACGGACAACATACGCAGGTAGCAGTGATCCTCAGCCGGAAAACAGGATTCAGATTCAGATTCAGATTCAGATTCGTGTATTTAGTAATAAATCCACCTCAGTGGCTTTTCATTATTACACGTCATGATACATAAGGGTTGAGATGGGCTCACAAATACATGCACTCAAATACACATTTACAGTTCACACATCAGATCGCAACACACGCACAATACCACCAGAACTCATGACCATCCAAGTTACGTATGCAAACCGCGCTGTGCCATGTGTTGCTTCAGTTGTCGTCTGAAAGCCGTAGGCGTATTGTGTGGTGCAAATGACAGTTGGTTGTAGGAGAGCACCGCACTGTAGCTGAGTGTTTTGCGACCGGTTTCAGTTCTTATTTGTGGCAAGGTGATTGAAGTTGAGTTCCTGGTTCCGTGGGTGTGACGTTGATCGCCGGTTTCTCCTATGGTGTCAGAGAGTGCTCTAGGTAGTCCAGTAGCAATCACATTATGGACCGTACATAACCTGTGATAGTACATCAACTCACCGGCGCTCATCCATCGCAAATATCGGAATACATCAGACAGGAGCAGGTATCATAGATAATCAGCCGGACAACAGGCGCAGGTAGCAGCGATCCTCCGCCGGACAACAGGCGCAGGTAGCAACGATCCTCCGCCGGACAACAGGCGCATGTACCTGCGCTTGTTGTCCGGCGGAGGATCGCTGCTACCTGCGCATGTTGTCCGGCGGATGATATCTGCTACCTGCGCCTGTTGTCCTTCGGAAGATCGCTGCTACCTGCGCCTGTTGTCCGGCGGAGGATCGCTGCTACCTGCGCTTGTTGTGCGGCGGAGGATCGCTGCTACCTGCGCCAGTTGTGCGGCGGAGGATCTCTGCTACCTGCGCCTGTTGTCCGGCGGATGTTCGAAACTACCTGCTCCAATTGCCCGACGGATAATCGTTGCTACCTGCGCATGTTGTCCGGCGGAGGGTCGCTGCTACCTGTGCCTGTTTTCCGACAGAGGATCGCTGTTACCTGCGCCTGATGTCCGGCGGAGGATATCTGCTACCTGCGCATGTTGTCCGGCGGAGGATCGCTGCTACCTGCGCCTGTTGTCCGGCGGAGGATCTCTGCTACCTGTGCCTGTTTTCCGGTGGAGGATATATGCTACCTACACCTGTTGTCCGGCGGATGATCTCTGCTACCTGCGCATGTTGTCCGGCGGAGGATCGCTGCTATCTGCGCCTGTTGCCCGGAAGAGGATCGTCGCTACCTGCGCCTGTTGTCCAGTGGATGATCTCTCCTACCTGCTCATGTTGTCCGACGGTTGATCGCTGCTACCTGCGCATGTTGTCCGGCGGAGGATATCTGCGACATGCTCCTGTTGTCCGGCGGATGATTGCCGCTGCATGCGCCTGTTGTACGGCGGAGGATCGCTGCTACATGCGCCTGTTGTCTGGTGGATGATATCTGTTACCTGCGCCTGTTGTCCAACGGAGAATCGCTGCTACCTGCGCCTGTTCTCCGGAGGAGGATCGCTGCTACCTGCGCATTTTGTCCGGTGGAGGATCGCTGCTACCTTGGCCTGTTGTCCGGCGGGGAATCTCTGCTACCTCCGCATGTTGTCCGGCGGAGGATCGCTGCTACCTGCGCATGTTGTCCGATGGAGGATCGCTGCTACCTTCGCCTATTGTCCAGCGGAGGATATCTGCTACCTGCGCATGTTGTCCGGCGGAAGATCGCTGATACCTGCGCCTTTTGTCCGGTGGAGATTTCTGCTACCTGCGCCTGTTGCCCAGCGGATGATCGCTGCTACCTGCGCATGTTGTCCGGCGGAGGATATATGCTACCTGCTCCTGTTGTTCTTCGGGGTATCTCTGCTACCTGGGCCTGTTGTCCGGGGGAGGATCGCTGCTACCTGCGACTGTTGTCCGGTGGAGAATCGCTGGTACCCGCGCCTTTTTTTCCGGGAAGATGATCGCTGCTACCTGCGCCTGTTGTCCTGCGGAGGATATCTGCTACCTGCGCATGTTGTCTGGCGGATGAGCAGTGATCCTCAGCCGGACAACAGAAGCAGGTATCATAGATAATCCGCCGGACAACAGGCGCAGGTAGCAGATATCATCCGCCGGACAACATGCGCAGGTAGCAGAGATCCTCGCCGGACAACAGGCGCAGATAGCAGATATCCTTCGCCGGACAACAGGTGCATGTAGCAGCGATCCTCCGCCAGACAACATGCGCAGGTAGCAGCGATCCTCCTCCGGACAACAGGCGCAGATAGCAGCGATTCTCCGCCGGACAACATGCGCAGGCAGCAGAGATCATCCGCCGGACAACATGCGCAGGTGGCAGCGATCCAACGCCGGACAACAGGCGCAGGCATCAGGAATCCTCCGACGGACAACATACGCAGGTAGCAGTGATCCTCAGCCGGAAAACAGGAGCAGGTATCATAGATAATCAGCCGGACAACAGGCGCAGGTAGCAGCGCATGTTGTCCGGCGGATAATCGCTGCTACCTGCGCATGTTGTCCGGCGGATGATATCTGCTACCTGCGCCTGTTGTCCTGCGGAAGATCGCTGCTACCTGCGCCTTTTGTCCGGCGGAGGATCGCTGCTACCTGCGCTTGTTGTGCGGCTGAGGATCGCTGCTACATGCGCCAGTTGTGCGGCGGAGGATCTCTGCTACCTGCGCCTGTTGTCCGGCGGAGGATCTCTGCTACCTGCACCTGTTTTCCGGCCGAGGATATCGGATAATTGCGCCTGTTGTCCGGCGGAGGATCGCTGCTACCTCCGCTTGTTGTCCGGCCGAGGAACTCTGCTACCTGCGCCTGTTGTCCGGTGGAGGATTGCTGCTACCTGCGCCTGTTGTCCGACGGAGGATCGCTGCTACCTGCGCCTGTTGTCCGGCGGATGATCGCTGCTACCTGCTCCTGTTGTCCGGCGGAGGATCGCTGCTACCTGCGCCTGTTGTACGGCGGATGATCGCTGCTACCTGCACATGTTGTCTGATGGAGGATCTCTGCTACCTATGCATGCTGTCCAGCAGAGGATCTATGCTACCTGCGCATGTTGTCCGGCGGAGGATCTCTGCTACTTGAGCCTGTTGTCCGGCGGAGAATCGTTGCTACCTGCGCCTGTTGTCCGGCGGAGGATATCTGCTACCTGTTCCTGTTGTCCAGCGGAGGATCGCTGCTACCTTCGCATGTTGTCCAACGGAGGATCACGGCTACCTGCTCCTGTTGTCCGTCGGAGGATCGCTGCTACCTGCGACTGTTGCCCGGTGGAGGATCGCTGCTACCTGCGCCTGTTGTCCGGCGGAGGATATCTGCTTTCTGCGCCTGTTGTTCGGCGGAGGATCTCTGCTACCTGCGTCTGTTGTCCGGCAGATGATCGCTGCTACCTGCGCCTGTTGTCCGGCGGAGAATCGCTGATACATGCGGATGTTGCCCGGCGGAGGATCGCTGCTACCTGCGGCTGTTGTCCGGCGGAGGATCGCTGCTACCTGTGTCTGTTGTCAAGCGGAGGATATCTGTTACCTGCACCTGCTGTCCGGCGGAGGATCGCTGCTACCTGCGCATGTTGTCCGGCGAAGAATCGCTGCTACCTGCTCCTGTTGTCCGGTGGAGAATCGCTGCTACCTGCGCTTGCTGTCCGGCGGAGGATCGCTGCTACCTGTGGCTGTTGTCCAGCGGCGGATATCTGTTACCTGCACATGTTGTCCGGCGGAGGATCGCTGCTATCTTCGCATGTTCTCCGGCGGAATATCGCTGGTACTTGCGCCTGTTGTCCGGCGGAGGATCTCTGCCACCTGCACCTGTTGTCCGGCGTAGGATATCTGCTACCTGCGCCTGTTGTCCGGCGGAGGATCGCTGCTACCTGCGCCTGTTGTCCGGCGGAGGATCACTGCTACCTGCACCTGTTGTCCGGCGGATTATCGCTGCTACCTGAGCCTGTTGTCCGGCGGAGGATATATGTTACCTGCGCATGTTGTCCGGCGGAGGATCGCTGCTACCAGCGCCTCACTGCTACCTGCACCTGTTATCCGGCGGAGGATGGCTGCTACCTGCGCTTGTTGTCCGGCGGATAAAATATGCTACCTGTGCATGTTTTCCGGCAGAGGATCGCTGTTACCTGCGCCTTTTATCCGGCGGTGGATCTCTGCTACTTGCGCATGTTGTCCGGTTGAGGGTCCCTGCTACCTGCGTATGTTGTCCGTCGGAGGATTCCTGATGCCTGCGCCTGTTGTCCGGCGGTGGATCGCTGCCACCTGCGCATGTTGTCCTGCGGAGGAATCTATGCTACCTGCGCCTGTTGTCCGGCGGAGTATCGCTGCTACCTGCGCATGTTGTCCGGCGGAGGATGTCTGCTACCTGCACCTATTGTCCGGCGGATGATCTCTGCTACCTGCGACTGTTGCCCGGCGGAGCATCGCTGCTACCTGCGCCTGTTGTCCGGCGGATAATCGCTGCTACCTGCGCCTGTTGTCCTGCGGAGGATCTATGCTAGCTGCGCCTGTTGTCCGGCGGAGTATCGCTGCTACCTGCGCCTGTTGTCCGGCGGAGGATCGCTGTTACCTGCGCCTGCTGTACGGCGGAGGATCTCTGATACCTGCGCATGTTGTCTGGCGGAAGATCGCTGGTACTGGCGCCTGTTGTCCGGAGGAGGATCTCTGCTATCTGCGCCTGTTGTCCGGCGGAGGATCTCAGCTACCTGCACCTGTTGTCCGGCCGAGGATATCTGATAATTGCGCCTGTTGTCCGGCGGAGGATCGCTGCTACCTCCGCTTGTTGTCCGGCCGAGGAACTCTGCTACCTGCGCCTGTTGTCCGGTGGAGGATCGCTGCGGTCGCTGCGTAGCAGCTATCCTCCGCCGGACAACAGGAGAATGTAGCAGCGATCCTCCTCCTGACAACAGGCGCAGGTAGCAAATATCCTCTGCCGGACAACAGGCGCAGGTACCTGCGCATGGTGTTCGGAGGAGGATCGCTGCTACCTGCGCCTGTTGTCCGGCGGATTATCTATGATACCTGCTCCTGTTTTCCGGCTGAAGATCACTGCTACCTGCGTATGTTGTCCGTCGGAGGATTCCTGATGCCTGCGCCTGTTGTCCGGCGGTGGATCGCTGCCACCTGCGCATGTTGTCCGGCGGAGAATCTCTGCTACTTGCGCCTTGTGACCGGCGGAAGATCTCTGCTACCTGCGCCTGTTGTCCGGCGGAGGATCACTGCAACCTGCGCCTGTTGTCCGGCGTAGGATCGTTGATACCTGCGCGTGTTGTCCGGCGGAGGATCGCTGCTACCTGGGACTGTTGTCCGGCGGATGATCTTTGCTACCTACGCCTGTTGTCCGGTGGATGATGTCTGATACCTGCTCATGTTGTCCGGCGGATGATCTCTGCTACCTGCGCATGTTGTCCAGCGTAGGATCACTGCTATCTGTGCCTCTTGTCCGGTGGAGAATATCTGCGACATGCTCCTGTTGCCCGGCGGATGATTGCTGCTACATGCGCATGTTTTCCGGTGGAGGATCGCTGCTACCTGCGCCTGTTGTCCAGCGGAGGATCGCTGCTACATGCGCCTGTTGTCTGGCGGATGATATCTGCTACCTGCGCATGTTGTCTGGCGGATGAGCAGTGATCCT
>JAXIVJ010001301.1:0-5000 GCA_036785665.1 Chirona hameri | reverse complement strand
GTAGGTCATCTTGCATATAGGGCGACGCGACTAGACGTGGCAAACACAGTGGTGTCATTCGGCATTCGCACGTCTCTATCTTTATTTTATCAAAAGGTATTGGCAAACAAGCGCTGGTGACCTCAGATGACCTCATGTGACCTTGCATAGGTCACTGAGCAACAATTGCACCTGGGTCATCAAGAATGAGTTAAAATCACATGATTCTGAAATAATTGACCTCATCTAATGCATATTATCTGAATAGGAAGCATTTGTATATTTTCCCATTGACTTATAATGGGGAGGTCATGAAATTGACCTGACCTTATGTCACCGATACATCAAACAAAAATCCAAGATAAACCAATTGTAGGTACTTATGACCTTATGAAACCCTGTAAGTTTCAAATATCTGGGGCAAACACTGTGGCTTTGGCACGACCACCAACATTTTTGGAGGTAAGGTCACTTGACGTGACCTGGTGACCTGCCCTGAGAGGACCTGAGGTCAAAACTTTCACACAATGTGGGTAATTGATGCCCAACAGCTGTGCCGCCAAACCGCGGCGCTGCACGCCGCCGTTTTCCCGCTAGTCTCGACCCTCACCAGGGTGAAGGTTAATTGCCAGGTAAATAATCATAACATTCACGCAGACAACCACTGTTCTGGTAGCTACGAAGACGCCTGCTATTTTTAAGTCTTGCATTTGTCATATCCACAACAGAGAGTGAAGATAAACTCGGATTGTGTTTTACCGACCAGACAATAATTCGTCTTGTTTCACATCACAAGAGATCGGAACCGAAGAATCATGTCCCGATGTATAATACGATACGACTCGGTAGCTCATCTCCAAACAACACACGCATCGGTCATTGCGTTGAAAAATAAGTGCTTTAGAAGCAACACAGACAAAACATGATGGATAAATACAAACATGGGTCTCCAATGCGTATCACTGCTGACAGCCGGATCCACTCCTGACTGCCCTGACCATTGACCACCTATCCCAGCCTGCGCACCTGGTCAATATCGGCGTTAAAGGGAAATAATAACCTTTTTCCACAAAAATGGAGTTAGCGCTTGAAATCGCCAGACGAGACCAAAATACATTGTAAATTCATCACATTTTGCATGAAAACTTTCCTACTGAAAGATATTTCAAGTTAAAGTCGATAAGCGTTCCACACTTTTAACGACTGGTACTTGCAAGTACTTTTGGTGCTCATCAAACTGCGGGCTTTTCCCGTATTGTTTTTTTACGCAATGGAGTGGAAAATATATTGTGCTCTCTGCTTGTTGTGATTATATGCCCGGCGATCTTCTAAAACTAACAGCGATTGGAAAAAGTGGCAATAAAATCGGAAGCTCATCGATGCACATCAACGGCGGCATAGTTAGTGGTTGCGACCCTCATTTAAAAAAAAAATCAATTCATTTGTTTTCAACATTAGGAGTATTGTATAATTTGTCTGTGGCTGTATATAACATTATTATTATATACAGCCTTATTATTATCATAGCTTTATATTATCATGAAACATAATAATTTTTCCAAAAAAAACTAGCAAACAATAACACAAAACTGGCAATTAAATCGGAAGCTCATCGATGCACATCGACCGCGACCTATTTAGCGTCGGCGATTTGTTTACAAAGTCATTGTCATGCTTCTCGGCGCACTTAACCATTGTGGCGAGTTGTTCCTGATTAGTATACCCAAGTCCCGTAGCAGGCTTTGTTAATGACGTCACTGGGTGCCATTCTTGTGTAGCATTGCAAAATATATCTGATTTTGTGTTGAAAGCCAATTAAAGACTTATTCAAATTATTGTTTTTAAGTTTGAATTTTCTTGTTAATCATTATTAAAGGTATTTTATCACTGTATTTCATAGTAGTTGACACTTCAGAAACTTGTGACGTAATAATATTGTATCCAATATGCATTTCCCTCACCTTTTGCTATTGTGGCGCAGTGCCGAGTGCTTTGCGAATACTAGATTGCCTGGGGTTCAATTCATTCCGTCCTTATTTTATTCGAGTTGGTATAGTTTGCATGTTGTTGTTATTCATGACTTATACTGATAGTCAGTCATGCATCACGGATGCTTCACGGATTGCTTCACGGATCAGAGCGCTGCTCGAACGCACGCTAGTAGTGCTAGTAGCGTGTTCGCTCTCCATGGCAACCAGGCGTGAGCCAATGAAAAGCCAGAACGTATTCCCTTTCTGGCTTTTGATTGGCTGACGCCTGGTTGCCATGGAGAACGAAAGCGCTACTAGCTAGCGCTACTAGCGTGTGTCCGAGCAGCGCTCAGTTTGATCGGAAACGTCACAGAGCCTCCAAAAATGCCGCACTCGATGTAAACAATGGTAGGGAAGGAGGAATTTGTCAATGACCTTCATGAAGTACACAAGGTACTTGTTTGGTATTTTTTCCAAACTTACAACTTTGAATTTGGGAATAATGGTATTTAATTCTTAAGTTTAAATAAAATAATTTTAAAACCATAACGGTAGCCTAAGAAATTGTTGCTAACAAAATCAAAAGGTCATTATTTCCCTATATATGGGTTTCCGTCCTGAAAGTAAATGCACTCTTTTGCAGTTGTATGAGCTTTAAGCACGTTTAAGACATATAACAGGGACCTCAATGCTCATTTAGTCCATTATTTCAGAAATTATCAGCGTTTAAAACTTGGGCGTTTTCGAGACTAGTATCAGATAACGAGTACCTGATCGGCACTACTGTCCACCACTTTTATCTTAAGATCAATTTTAGAGTTTTGAATTATCTGCAAGTCCCACACTGGATCACAACATTATTATGCAATTCAAAACTGACGGGACTTTGTATTATTACACACTGTTCGTTGAAGTTTTGTGTGTTTGTGCTTTTCTTTTCTCTGGCCTTTAGCGTTGAGAATTTGGTGGTGGCGTATTAATTTTTTGGCATGACAATTCATGACAAATATAGAATTGTATGGGCAAACTAGGTAACTGCTGCTGTCGTTGGAAAAAAAGAGTTTATTTTCTTTCAAATATTGCTTATTTTAACGGAAATATACCATAAGTGCGGTGTTTTTATTAGCATAAAAGAGATCACTGGCTCTGCCTCAGCCGGTCCTGTAGAAATTACGCGGTGTCATCCCCGCGCACTTTGGAATGTCCTTACGTGCAGAAGAGGTCATTTCCAGAAAAATGTGGCTACCGTGGGACTTCTACCACCTTTATAAGTACGTTCTACTATGTAACTCAATTATTCTGGGAAAAACCCGTATAATCCCTTTAACACGCGCACTGGAGGGGGTATGGGAACCATGGGCGTCGCCACTGGGGGGGGGGGGCTGGCGGACCGGGCACCCCAGGATCGCTGCGCACCCCCCCCGCCCAGATTACCAGGATTTTAATAGTAACCTTATGGGAGTGGGGGGGGGGGGGGGGGAACATCGCTGGCACCACAAACACCTGACTGCTCCACCCACTCAAACTTTAGTGGTGATGCCTTTAATTTGAACCACATACGCTTTCTCGAATAGGTCGTTCGTTTACCAACCTGGCCTTCCATCCTTGTTCGGTCTTCCTGGCCAATATTGAATGTCGCGTATATCCTCAATACATGACAGGTATGCACTCGTTTTCTTACCGCAGCGTATACGCATACAGCTTCATAGACAAACGAGAAGGGATAGTTACATGTCCGGCCAGTCTCTCGCGTCATTCCCCAATTTGATGTGTTAGCCAAGGATTTGCATTTGTGGCCGATGCGGCCATACGGATACATGCACTGGCTTTGCAGATCATAAGTTTGATTACTATACCCTGAAGAGTGATGTTCAAACTATTATCGAAGGAAATTCCCGCTCCACCTTCTCCGTACCCGTGACGTGCTGACTGCCGTGCTGAGCCGTGTTTTACCAGTCAGCCGCCAGGCGGCGTCGCGGCTACTACCGTATAAAGACCCGGGTCGGTCGGCTGGACACCACACTCCCCACTCAACACACAAACGATGGCGCTCTCCTTCGTCTGCCTGCTGGCTCTGGTCGCGGTGACGGCCGCATACGCCCCTCCGGAGCCGGCGCGCTGCTACTCGGAACACCTTGGCAAAAACTTCTACAGCGGCGACAAGTGGACGGAGCAGGGCTGCCAGCAGGCCGAGTGCATCAACGGCCAGGCCAGCCTGTTGCCGTGCGACTCGGTGGCCACACACGGACCCCAGCCGACCGACGGCCCGCTGCCGGCCGGTGGACGGTGTCGCCGACGCCGAGTACCCCGGCTGCTGTCAGACAGCCGTCTGCGACCGCTGCTACTCGCAGCAGCTGGACCGCGTCTTTGACAACGGCGTCGTGTGGGCAGAGCCCGGCTGCACGCAGGTCACCTGCGATAAGGGTGACGTCAGGACGCTGTCCTGCGCTCAGGTGAATCTGGAGCCCGGCTGCCGGCTGGAGGACGGTGCCGTCGGCGCCGAGTACCCGGCCTGCTGTCCGACGGCCGTCTGCCCGCGGCCCGACCAGTGCTACTCCGAAGAGCTGGATCAGGTGTTCAACGACGGCGCCGTGTGGAACGAGTCCGGCTGCACTCAGGTCACCTGCCGGAAGGGCAAGGCCGCCCGCCTGCCGTGCGGACTTCTGGCTGCCGAGCCTGGCTGTGTGGTGCAGGACGGCCCGGCCGACGCCCAGTACCCTACCTGCTGCCCGAAGGTGCACTGTCCCACCACCACCACTACTGCCGCCCCCGCACCCGTATACTATTAGGCAATACACCCTATTGTTGAGGCTTCTCTTTATTCTGTTGCAATCTTTTGTTTTGCGCTGATCTAATCATTGTGAATATTACTTGATAATGATGTTTCTGAACAAAATGTCCAGCCATGCAGTGAAAATGAAAAATATATAAATAATATGCAAACATATTTGTTCTTGGCATCTCTGTATAATTTGTCACGTGATCATCAAAACAGTTTTGACGGATAATGAAGAGCAGTACCAACACATATTGAGATATAACACACCGGCG
>JAXIVJ010001300.1:97500-143990 GCA_036785665.1 Chirona hameri | reverse complement strand
TCTCTCTCTCTCTCTGGAGAGGAGGAGATTCTGCCACGCTGGAGGTGGCTAGAATCTCCTCCTCCCTTCCCGATTTTCTGAATAACTTGAAAATAATTATAGATATCGACGTCAATCTTTCAGTACATTATGCTGCATCAAATGTACGTCTTATCATACTATTTAAATTAAAATGGTCGAGTGCTTTGGTAGATAATAACGTTTTAATCGCGTCATGTCATGTCTTTTTTGGTGGAAAAACAATACGTGTTTGAAAAATTGTAGAAATTCGAGTTTTAAAGCAAATTTAAATTAAAAATGTTGAAAGAAAGGATATTAAATTATATTTTAAATGGCTTTCTCGGATTGTCCAAAAAAAAATGAGTTTTTGACTCCAAAAATAAAACCTCGTGACCTTCCTATTTTAAGTCTACGAGAAAATATACACATATGTTCGTATCAGAGGATACACATTAGATCAGAACACATTAAATCAACTCGCTCACAGCGGCTATTCGCTGAGCGCCCGTGGTGGGTGAGCGCTGTCAGGGATGGATTCTCCTGCGCCGGATACCGAAAACCATGAATGTCTTCCTGTCAGCGAAAAAACGGTTAAGTGTACCTCTTAGATAGATTTTTTACTCAGCTCGGCAATATCTATCTGTGTGCAAGTTTTCAACGTGATCTATGGTGTAAACGAATGTACATGCGAATGTGAAACGTGAACATCATGCAACTATACACACTTTACATTAGGCCAATGATTAGAGCGAGGCAAAAACAATGCTGGCTCGTCAGTAAACAAATAGTTGCTCTACCGATTTTTTTGTTACAGTGTTTCATCTCCTCTGGCTTAGAAAAGGAACCTAAATTTATACCGTATTACAAAGCACTACGGGCGATGGCGCCTTGGGCCTGTGAATACCTGTGACGTCACGTACCTACGTCACGGAGCGGTAAAATCGCCGGATGACTACCTGGTATGTAGGGTCTTACCGGCCGCCAGTCAAGGGCATTGGCAGCTTCCATCTTTGGTGACGTCACCAAAGCGTGAAGTTTTTTCCCTTCATCAATGTTAAAGGAAATAGTTCACCTTCAACATTAGTTTTAAACTGAGATAGCAGTTTTGTAGCCCGTGTTGGGAAACCCCTATCTGCAAGTGTTCTTGACTGAAAAGACTCTCCAGCCGAATATATTTGAGTTTTTGGCGAAGGAATGCGGTGCTGGCGAAAGAATGTTGTACTGGTCTAGCCCGGGCAGAGGCTATACCACCAGCCAATCAGCTTGCTGGAAAGTTATCCATAGTGAAGAGCTGAGTACATCGGAGACGAAATTCGCTCAGTGAACCAGCTGTTACCCCGGTGCGTTCCCTGTGTAACGACTACGCACCACTGGTGGGGATAGGAAAAGAGGGAGGGGTCAGGAGACGAACCTGACAGTTTACTGCAAAGTATGAAAGATATTGATGATTGAGTGAATGTCTGGGGAGAGTCTGAGTGAAAGGATGTATGAATGTGTTAGTTTCCAGTGGGAGTTCGTCCTCAGCGTAGCGTTGCACTGGGTATGCAGAATATACACGGAACGATCACAGAACTCACGGTGTGATAATCTGAGAGACAAGCCGTTGGTGAAATTATGTAAGGAGGAGCCAGAGGGCCATTGGTGCCGGCTCACGGACAAGGAAACCCGGACCTTATTTCACCGGACCAATTCCCGATTAACTCGCTAAAGTTCACCCCACCACCCTAACCGTGCAGCGACCTAATTGCACGGTTAGGGAAGCAGTTCTAATTGTTGCTCGCCGATGATTGACCTGCCTCCAAAATAAAATGTATGTACAGTTGAGCTCGATTCTGCATTTTAACCACAAAATTTAGTATTATCTCGAAAACACGGGGATATAACTTCTGAAATGCCATATTTCGACTCCTGATCTCAAGAAAACCCCGTGAGCAAAATTTTAATAATGTTGCAAATTGTTCACAATGTTGCAAGCAGTTCTAATTGTTGCAGGATTAAGCCAGAGAGCCTCAAAATTTATGTAATTCCATTCAGCGGCCCAAATTAACCAGAAAAAAGAGTTTTTAAAAAAAAATCAAAAAATGTTGCAATGTTGCACAAAATGGCAGAACCATGCAGAAGCGAAAACCCGTTACATAAGCATTTATCATTTGGTAATGCCCTTACAAAAATATATTCAACAAAAAACACAAATGGATAAATGAAATGGATAAATGGAACAACCGGATTGAAGTCAACAGCCTACATTCAGCCCATTGAAATGCTTCCCAACTAAGCTGCAGCTAATTGAAGCTTCAAGATTGTTATCGTGGTCGCCAATGAAGTATAGTCCGCCAGAATAGTCAGACAAACACCTATTAACTACTTCGTGCTTCCATATGAAGTTTCGCAACGGCTGCGGCCTATAAGCACATATCCTTCCCGAAATCTGAAGCAAACAGGCTTACATAGGCGGTGCCGTATTTGGGCATTGTACTTTCCCCATCACTCGGTAGCAGGTGCAAACAGGAATCAGCTCCACCGCTGCGCAGCGAGTCCGAGAATTGTGGCGCTTTTCCAACGACAAGTTTGATCGATTTTCTTTAGATTTTTCTTCAGCATTGAGGCTCCACGCCACGTTTAGCTGGTGTGGTGTTTAATCTATTGAGTGGTTCTGCAGTTACATTGCGACCGCAACCAGACGGTTAGCGGCGGCTCCTTTGTCCTTCCCTTGACCGAAGGAGTTCCTCATAGGGTTCTGCATTCGTAATAGAGCTGGCCAAGGATGTGTAACACTCTCGCAGCTCGTTTGTTTTCCATTTTTAATTTCCATTTTCCTATATGACCTTTTGGATAATTACTCAGTCCAGCATATTCTCGCACACACTACGATGTACAGGGACATAGGAACGTCACGAAAAGTGTGGGAGGGGAGGGCAGTGCAACTGTGAACTCGTTTTGAGAGAACCCCAACCCCCCTATGGAATATTTCTTTGCAGATTTGGGCAGTTCTCGTATTGGCGAACCTTTTTCCATCAACAACTTTTCTCACCAAGCAAAAATACAGATTGTAGCCCCAAAAATAGCCGAAAAGTGAGGGGGCATGCCCCCCCTGTTCCTACGCCTATGACGATGTAAAATCTAACTCGCTGCAATAAAATGTCCAGCAGCTGTGAGCTGGGCCTCTGATCAGCCGCTCGCCGTCTCCTCTCCACCAATGAGTGACGTGGGTGTGACGTCACATCCATACGGCCAGTATCATCAGCAGTCGGCTGCACCGCCCGGCCACCCCGGCGAGCAGTCTTATGATCAGCCGCTCGCCGTCTCCTCTCCATCAATGAGTGACGTGGGTGTGACGTCACATCCATACGGTCAGTATCATCAGCAGTCGGCTGCACCGCCCGGCCACCCCGGCGAGCAGTCTTAAGCCCAGGCTCCACTATGCGTGATCGTTCCGGAAAGTACGCACGGTTTTTGCAAGTTTGCGTCTTTTGCGTACCGTTTTTTGACACCGCCCGGGATTTGCGTAGTATAGTGTTGAAATGGTAATGAGACTGATCCTTTTGATGAATATGCATCAGTGCTTGAGTACTCAGGCTTAAAAGTAGTCAGGGATTTCACGTGGGTCAATACTCAATAGTTTAGGCTCCAGAGGTTACGATGGCTTTTTCTTTAACAAAAAAAATGTGAATAACTTTGTATCAGTTGAAGATAGAGCAATAATTTTGACACCATCGTGTTTGTCTCGTCAATGCGCTTCGAAAAATATTATTGGTGTCCTGGTTAGGTCAACTTCAAAATTTGACCTCGGATCAATGTCATTTGGTGACCCAGGTATGTCATGTTGTATTTGGGGCGATGCATCTGGACGAGACAAACACATTGGTGCCATTTGCACGTCTCTATCTATATTCTATCAAGAGTTATTGACAATACAGATTTCCGGCGATGCGCCATTAACTGTCTCAGACTACGCAATCTTGCAAAAACCGGAAAAAAAGTTCAAAACTCTGAACTTGTTTGCGTACTTGCGTACTTGCGTACTTGCGTCTTTTCCAGAATTGCGTACTTCCGTGCTGCGTCTTTTGCAAGTTTGCGTGATATTTCATGCGGTCTTTGCGTACTGTTCCAGTGTAGCTCAGTCAATGCATTTTCAATCAGCTGAACATTTTTAGACTACGCAAAAGACGCAAACTTGCAAAAACCGTGCGTTCTTGCGTACTATCACCCATAGTGGAGCCTGGGCTTTGGTCAGCGTGTCTCTGCGGTTCAGTACGACACCGCCAGGCAGGCCGGGCAGCGGGCATGGGACAGCCATCAGTTAAAGGAAATAGTTCACCTTCAACATTAGTTTTAAACTGAGATAGCAGTTCTGTAGCCCGTGTTGGGAAACCCCTATCTGCAAGTGTTCTTGACTGAAAAGACTCTCCAGCCGAATATATTTGAGTTTTTGGCGAAGGAATGCGGTGCTGGCGAAAGAATGTTGTACTGGTTCTAGCCCGGGCAGAGGCTATACCATCAGCCAATCAGCTTGCAGCTGGTGCTAGCAAGCAATCACCGGCCGCCGGTTGGCACATCTCCAATGCGAGTCTATCTTTACGAGACTACTTTCGAATCTGATTGGCTGAACCATATTTTACATTCGCGTGACGTCAGGACTCTGACTCAGAGAGTATGCATATAGTTTTGATAAACAATACAAATGTACGGCCTTCTGTCCTGAATCGGCGCGATATAAGGCCATTTTTGACAATATAAAAATAAATTTTATTACAAATTATAATCAAATCGTGTTGGGTAAAAAATTTCCAAGGTGAACTATTCCGTGGCGCTATGCTAACGCTATGGGAGGTTCAGTGATATTGAACAAAATGCAAACTCGATTGAGCGATGAGTTAGCGGTGATAAGACAAAAGTAAGCACACCATGCGAAATCCATATCCATTGTCTTTTGATACCAGGATCTGCGTTGTCTGTGGCTTGTATGGAAACATGTTAAATATGGTCTTATGTGAAAGGAAGTTTTCCTTGCACGCGGACTGCCGGATGGCTGATTCCCCCCCCCCCCCCCTCCAGAGGTTTTTCATGAATAGCGAAAAAACGGCAGCGCGCAGCGCCACCAAAATTAGCACAGCTGTTTGGGCATCAATGACCCACTTGGTGTGGAATTATTTACCTCAGGTCATCTCAGGTCAGGTCACCAGGTCTATTCACGTGACCCCACCTCCAAACATGTTTGCGGTCGTGCCACAGCCAAAGTGATTGACCGAACAGTCTGAAACTCACAGTATATTATCAGGTCATAAGTACCTACAATTTGTTTATCTCGAATTTGCCATATCGGTGACCTAAGTTCAGGTCGATTTCGTGACCTCCCATTATAAGTCAATGAGGAAAAATGAAAACAGGTATACATCCATAGGAAATGGCTAAATTTTACCAGTTTTCACCATATCTGTGCCAACTACAAAACACCACGTCACATTTCTGTTCTTTGACCTCTGCGAGGTCAACTCAGGTGACCCCCAGGTCACGTATGGTTTGTATTCAATAACTATTTACCAAATCAAGGTAGAGCAATGAGGCTTTCACCATTGTATTTGTCTTGTCGAGATAAATCAATTAATGTAAAAGTTGGCCTTGACCTGACCTCAGGCCAGGTCAATTTTTGTATATTTTGGATACTAGTTCACCGAATATATTGTTTGATGCGCCTCGACGAGACAAACACAATGGTTCAATCGGGGTTACCCTATCATGCTTCTATCAAAAGTTATTTCTATAAAAAAAACTATTCGGCGATTTTTACCAAGTTTCAAATTCAATAACATGACGTAATTTTAAGAAAAAAACCGCCTTGGTGATTCTGATCATAGGCGTCCCCAAGAGGGGAAAACTGGGAAATTGCCCCCCCCCCCCTCCCTAAAGGTCTGTACGTGCCCCCTTTGGTCGAACAAATGAATGATTGTTTTTATTTTAAGGTGAAAAAATTCGAAAATATGCCCTCTAACAAATAGTGAGCCAAATCCGGGATTTTTCTTCTTCTTGGGGGTACCTTATGCCCCCTGATAAAAATTGCCCCCTCCTGGAGTGAATCCTGGGTACGCTCCTGATTCTGATACCTAATTTACCACAATTGCAATTAACAACGATTTACCTTTGGTGTGTTTGGTCTAGACATATTTTAATAAATTTCATAAGAATAAGAATATACACTTGCCAAAAGTGATTCATAACATGACGTCACTTGAATAAAAAAATCCACACTATTAAACTCTTATAACAATCCACACTCATTTTTATAATAGTTCACCACAAGGGCGGATCCAGCATGCCGTTTTTGGGGGCAAACCGTTTTTAGCAGACCTTACCTACCCCCAATTTCGAATTTCTTCCCGGATTTGGGCCACTGTATTTTGCAACTAAACGATTTTTTTTGATTTTTTTTTTTAGCTTTTCGACCTTTTCGGATATCGAAAAAGGCTTGCTTTGACGTTACGTTAGCAGATTAGGTTGGTTCGGTGGTTCACTGTCTCAAAACGCACTGTTGGTACACAAACACTCCGCTCAAGCTCACTGGTGGCTCTGTATTTCAACCTCCAAAACACCTCCGTCCCAAACTCGGTCTCTGCGCAGCGTGTCGAGCGGCCATTGGTCGAGAGGGTTACAAGGTCACAAGCCTGAGGTCGACTCATCACTGGCGGGCGGCGAAGTGCGGTTTGAGTTCGGGTCACCGGCGAGAGATGCCGCTAGTGTTGTAAGCGCCAGCTGGCTGCAGACACTGCCCTGCTGGCCGGGCGGGTGAGCGGGGGGGGGGGGGGGGGCGCTGCTCGGCGACAGGTAATATTACACGCCCGGCGGTGGCATCGACATTCGACACTTGCAATGCCAGCTTGCAGTTTGTATTGTTCAGACATTGTCTTACACTGAGCAAAACTATGTTAATTGTCAGCTGTATCCAGGGGCTTCGCCGATAATTTTTGAGTGACATCTGCTGAAATGACGAAAGAAAAATTACCCATTTTTATGCGTGTATTTAAGCCTTTGCAGCATTTTTAATGTGGACCTTCATGTTATAGTAGGTACTTGTTATTTAGCGCCGCGAAGCGGCGCGAAATTTTTACGATTTGCCTGATAAAACCCAGAAACATAGGTAGTGGGCCTTGTAGAGAATAAGAAGCTAAACATGCTATTCATTCAATTCAGCGTTACAACGAACCGAAGACGATGGCGATGGCTTCCTTGTGATGATGGCCACCGATGTGACGCTGCAAAGCGGCGTGAAAATGGTAATTTTAGGTCGTGGAAAACTAAATTTTAATATTGGAACCAGAATCAGGTAACTCCTATTCCTGGTTGCACATCTCGGTATGATTAAAAATATTGAAATTAAGGTAGTTTTTAATATTATACAGATTCTTCGGATAGTAAATCACGATGATCGGTGGCAGTCAGCGCCCAATAGTACATATGATAATACTAACTGTATACATATGTGCCGAACTGTAACAAACAACTGGTAGCAGTGCAAATGGTTTGAAAGCAGCAAAAGTTTTCCGCACATAATTAATAATAACACATATTTATGTATATACCGCACACAATTCCGCGTACATTTTCTTTTCCGCATTTTCCGAAAGCAGAACGACTTTTCCGCACATAAATGGTCCCTGCGGATCTGGAGGAGCCTGGGGCGAGATGGCTTGGGGAGATGGTCCTGGCCTTGTCTCACTAATAGCTCTTCGGTCCAGCAAGTTGGGCACCGCTGGAGCAGCTTCCGGGTGCCGATGTCCGCGTCTTTGCGGTCGCGTCGCCTTTTTTCGGAACTCGACAGACTAGCTAAACATGTAGCCCGCTTGAAAGTAATATTGTATGAAGCGAATGGGCCCTGGGGACCTCCTGACCTCCTGAGGTCAAATGATTGACCTCAGCGATAAATGATTTCAGGGTTCGAATACACTCATAGACACCAACATTTTGTTTAAGTTTGAACACAATCGAACGGTAAACAACGTATAAGTATTAGGGGGCCCCAATTAGGTACCACCAAGGAGAAACTGCCCGACACTTAATTAATTAATTTCCCCATTTTCCCAATTTGTATAAGCAATTGCGTATTGTGTCATGCCGCGAAGCGGCGCCAAATTTTCAAGTTTTTCGCTGTGGATAGCTGGATTTTGACTGCTGCAAAGGCAATTTTTACAACTGTACGTCCGACCGTTGGGGGGGGGGGGGGCAAACATAGTATCAGGACCTCTGGGGGAGGGAGTATGGCCCCTTTGGCCCTCCCCCCTTGGACCCGCCCCTGGGGCACCACAATAAATGTCCCGTCGTTAGAGGCGCTGATGATCAATTGCTACCAAGCGGACCGTCGGCTGTGCGTCCAGGGTGTAGGGCGCATTGTTTACGGCGGAAATTTGAAGGGGTTAGAGTAGTACAGATGTGTTCAAACTTAAACGAAATGTTGGTGTCTATGAGTGTATTCGAAACCTGAAAGCATTTCTCGCTGAGGTCAATCGTTTGACCTCGGGAAGTCAAAGAGTGCCCGCGAGGACAAATCTTGGGTAACACATAACTTTGTCCCTAAAGTACTTACCGAAGTCGTTCAACGGCTAAATATTCCCACCAGCCTATAGACGGTGCACCAATATTGATCTGACCGCCCCTGGTCACCGGTTGACCTCAGGTCACAACATAAGTTACCATTATGGCCTATGGGAGAATGACGGTGTACCGCATGTTTTTCCAAAAATAACTTAGAGCAACCATTCTACCACCATCGCATTCCCTTTAACCCACCGAACGTAAGTTTGAACACAATCGGTCGGTAAACAACGAATACGTAATTTGGACGGCTCGTTAAATATATATTAGCGCCTTTCCAGGTGACCTGGGGTCAAACAGTGACCTCGAGGGGTCAAGTCTTGCGTTGTGCACCGTACATAGGCTGGTTGTAATAGTTAGCCGTTGAAACGACTTCGGTAAGTACTTTATGGAAAAAGTTATGCGATACCCAAAATTTGACATCACAGGCACTCTTTGACCTCCTGTGGTCAAATGATTTACCTCAGCGATACATGCTTTCAGGGTTCGAATACACTCATAGACACCAACATTTTATATAAGTTTGAACACAATCGACCGGTAAACAACGAATGAGTATTTGGACGGCTCGTTAAATGGATATTAGCGCCTTTCAAGGTGACCTGAGGTAAAACGGTGACCTTGATAGGTAAAGTCTTGTGTTGTGCACCTTCGGTGGGGTAAAGGAAAGGCGATGGTAGTAGAATGGGTTCTCTAAGTGATTTTTTGGGGAACAAATATGCGGTACCCCGTCATTCTCCCATAGGCCATAATGGTAACTTATGTTGTGTCCTGAGGTCAACCGATGACCAGGGGCGGTCAGATCACTCGTTGTGCACCGTCTATAGGCTGGTGGGAATATTTAGCCGTTGAAACGACTTCGATAGGTACTTTAGGGAAAACGTTATGCGATGGCCGATATTTGACCTCGCGGGCACTCTTTGACCTCCCGAGGTCAAACGATTGACCTCCGCGAGACATGCTTCAGGTTTCGAATACACTCATAGACACCAACATTTCGTATACGTTTGAACACATCCGTACCACTCTAACTCCTTCAAAACTCCGCCGTAAACAGTGCGCCTACACTCTGGACGCACAGCCGCCGGTCCGCTTGGCAGCAGTTGATCATCAGCGCCATCTACAATAGCTTCAATGGGGCACCACAATTGCAGCTATTGTAGATGACGCTGATGATCAACTGCTACCAAGCGACTGTGTGTCCAGAATGTAGGGCGCATTGTTTACGGCGGAGTTGAAAGAGTTAGAGTGGTACAGATGTGTTCAAACTTATACGAAATGTTAGTGTCTATGAGTGTATTCAAAACCTGAAAGCATGTCTCGCGGAGGTCAATCGCTTGACCTTGGGAGGTCAAAGAGTGCCTGCGAGGTCAAATATCGGGCATCGCATAACTTTTTCTCTACAGTACTTATCGAAGTCGTTTCAACGGATCAATATTCTCACCAGCCTATAGACGGTGCACAGCGAGTTATCTGATCGCGCCTGGTCACCGGTTGACCTCAGGGCACAACATAAGTTACCACTATGTCCTATGGGAGAATGACGGGGTACCGCATAATTTTGTCCCCAAAATCACTTAGAGATTAGAGAACCCATTCTACTACCGTCGACTTCCCTTCATCCCACCGAAGGTGCACAACGCAAGACTTGACCTATCCAGGTCACCGTTTGACCTCAGGTCACCTGGAAAGGCGCTAATATCCATTTAACGAGCCGTCTAAATACTTATTCGTTGTTTACCGGCCGATTGTGTTCAAACTTATACAACATGTTGGTGTCTATGAGTGTATTCGAACCCTGAAAGCATTTATCGCTGAGGTGAATGGTTTGACCTCAGGAGGTCAAAGAGTGCCTGCAATGTCAAATATTGGGTACCGCATAACTTTTTCCTTAAAATACTTACCGAAGTCATTTCAACGGCTAAATATTACCACCAGCATATAGACGGTACACAACGCAAGACTTGACCCCTCAGGTCACGGATTGACCTCAGGTCACCTGGAAAGGCGCTAATATCGATTTAACGAGCCTTCCAACTACATATTCGTTGTTTACCGACCAATTGTGTTCAAAATTACCTTCGGTGGGTTAAAGGAAATAGTTCACCTTGGAATTTATTTTACCAAACACGATTTGATTATATGTTTTAATACAATTTCTTTTTATATTGCCAAAAATGGCCTTATATCGCGCCGATTCAGGACAGAATGGCGTAAATTTGTATTGTTTATCAAAACTATATGCATACTCTCTGGGTCAGAGTCCTGACGTCACGCGAATGTAAAACATGGTTCAACCAATCAGATTCGAAAGTAGTCGCGTAAGGATAGACTCGCATTGGAGATGTGCCAACCGGCGGCCGGCGGTTCGCTTGCTAGCACTAGCTGCAAGCTGATTGGCTGATGGTATAGCCTCTGCCCGGGCTAGAACCAGTACAACATTCTTTCGCAAGCACCGCATTCCTTCGCCAAAAAAAAAATATAATATTCGGCTGGAGAGTCTTTTCAGTCAAGAAAACTTGCAGATAGGGGTTTCCCAACACGGGCTACAAAACTGCTATCTCAGTTTAAAACTAATGTTGAAGGTGAACTATTTCCTTTAAAGGGAAGGCGATGGTGGTAGAATGGTTTCTCTAAGTGATCTTTGGAGAGGAAAAAAAACATTATGCGGTACACCGTCATTCTCCTATAGGCCATAATGGTAACTTATATTGTGTCCTGAGGTCAACCGGTGACCAGGGACGGTCAGATCACTCGCTGTGAACCGTCTATAAGCTAGTCCTAGTGTGAATATTTAGCCATTGCAATTACTTCGATAAGTACTTAAGGGAAAAAGTTATGCGGTACCCGAAATTTGACCTCGCGGGCCTTATATGACCTGCCGAGGTCAAACGACTGACCTCAGCAATAAATGCTTGCAGGGCTCGAATACACTCATAGACACTAACATTTCGTATAAGTTTGAACACAATCGGCCGGTAAACAACGAATACGTATTTGGACGGCTCGTTAAATAGATATTAACGCCTTTCCAGGTGACCTGAGGTCAAACGGTGACCTGGAGGGATAAAGTCTTGCATTGTACACCTTTGATGAGACTGATGAGTAATGTCTTCCAGAGATGTGCCCCAAATTCCAAAAAGCTGTCCCAATTTTGATGTGTTGGTGCCAACTCTGCCCGATGTTATCTCGTTGAAACCTGCCATGTTTTGCAGACTGGTTTGTAAGGTTATCTTAATCATCAAGTGGACTTATGATCATTTTTTGCCATTTTCAACTGATATTGCACAAATGTGCACAAATTTTGGGATACTGTGCCCATGTTGTTATCATAGTATGTTACAGGGAATCATGTCATGATTTCTCCTGTTTTTTTTTCAGCTTCAACCATCGCGTGCCCAACTCTCCCCAGAACCAGGCCCATCATCAGGTGCAGCGGCAGGTCTGTCTTCTACCTTGAAAAGGACAGCCCAACAGCCTTCTTCTACTCCTTCTGCGCCCCCTGCTGGCCGACCCAGACCTGATGTTGGATGTTGTCTCACATTTTGGTACTGTGCTTATCGTGTGCAATATGGTGTTTAGCCAGGTTTATTCGACCAGCTCATGTACCTGCGCATTGTGAGAGACTGTGTATGTTTATTAAATAAAACCGACACTTACCATGTGAACTGTGTTCGTGCGGCGCTGTGGATGACACTATATTAGCCGTTTTCACGAAGGATTTTGCGTTCGGGGCGATTGGGGCGTTTGGGGCGATTGGGGCGATTGGGTCTATAGCTCATAAGAACACGTCTTTTCCCGGTAATTTTTGGTATCAATCGCAATTTTATGAGTTCATGAATAAGTATATGCTCTTACAATACAATATCTCCCGTTAGTTTGCTTTGAATATTCAAATTCAGGAGTAAATCTGGCAGTTTTGGGTTGTGTTAGTTCCTTCTACAAAATATACCGACAACGCCCTAAAAAGAGGCTAGTATACTAGTAGCTTTGATTAAATCAAATACGCAATTGACAGTTAGTTAGGGCAAAATTGAAGATATTAACCCTCGCCCTACGGGAGCTTTTTCGCCTTCGCCCAACGGGGGGGGGGCTGACAGGCCCCCCTGTTAACTTCCAAACCAAGCAACTTAGAACAATGCGGTAAGAACCATCATGTTGCCTGTCATGAGAGGAATCTAACAGTATGCGATTTTGAGGTTTCAGGTCAACGGGTGACCTTCCAGGTCAAGTGAATGACCTCGGATTTACCACGTCCAGAACAGCGATTTTGCTCTTCAGAAAACCTAAAAATTAGAAATTGATAAATGTAAATAAAAGGTATGTTCCTAGACCAGTTTTGGCTTTGAAATACAAAAAAGTAATTATTTGTTCGTATCTTGTCCAAAAATGTCCAAAAAGTTATAACAAAATGACGTCATCAGTTTCTTACACTTAGGAAGCCATCACTCAGTAAATAATGGAGATATTGCTTTGAAATTTGGTATTAGTATGGTCCATACTCAGTTCTCTCACATATATTCCGGTTTTTCTAATATCTTTGAAAATTTTGATTTTGTGGGGATTTTCCCACAAAATCAGTTTTGTTTTTAAATTAGGGGTCAAAAAGCCAAAATTTTGAAAATCCGAGATTGCCATTTTAAAGAGAATTCCATTTTGTATCTTTGGTGAATTGAGTTTGCAACTTGCTTTAAAACTCTGTTTTCTACGATTTTCCCAATATTTCTAATTTTTTACCAACATGACGTCATAAAAAGATTATTATCTCCCAAAATACCTAACCAATTTCAAATAAAGTTTTACAGCCTACGTATAATTATTGTAAACAAAGGTACCAAAAATTTCAGCAAGATGCACTCCATGTCTCAAAAGTTATTCAAGAAAAACCTCAGGGGTGGGGGGGGGGGCTGTCAGGCCTCCCCCCCCCCCAGGCGAGGGTTAAAGGAAATAGTTCACCTTCGGAAAATTTATCAGAACATGATTTTATTATATTTTTTAATACAGTTTCTTTTTTTTTCTTTTCAAAAATGGTAGTACATCGCGCCAATTCAGAACAAAAGGTCGAAAATTATTAAGTTTATGGTGTGCGTTATTGGTCTGCGCATGCTCCGAGCAGTGCTGGCACTTTCAGATGGTACGGTATATCATATATGCGCCGCATTTCTTCGCCAAAAAGTCAAATATCTTCGGCTGGAGAGTCTTTTCAGACAAGAACAGTTGCAGATAGGGATTTCTCAACACGGGCTACAAAACTGCTATTTCAGTTAAAAAACCCATGTTGAAGGTGAACTATTTCCTTTAATGGGGCGAGGGTTAATGGCAAATAAATATAATATTATGATGACAAATGCAATCAAATGTCAAAAGCATAGACAGACCTTAATTCAACGTCGCTCCGTCCCGCTGAGATCGTCCAATTTAGAGCGGTAACTTCGTTGGTTTCCGAAAACCGGAACAATCCTTTCGCATTTCGAATCACCCCAAATGGTTTTGATTTGATTAATTGATTAATTGATGAATCTCACAAAAAGCTGAAAAGACCTCAGAAAAAAAACTTATAAACCCATGAAACATGCGGGCTTTCTGCAGCCACTGGTACTGAAAACTCAAAAATGGCTGTTCTAGATCGAACGGACGCCATTGCTGGGCGCAGACCAAGGCTCTGCGCATGCGCAACGTGACGTCAGGCGACTGGCCGGCGCCGGAGCCACTCCGGCCGGCTGGTCGCCATGGTGACCAGCCTGACGGCACCGGGGCCACGTGTGCAACGTGACGTCAGGCGACCCGCCGGCCCGTCGCCATGGTAACCGGGCGGCGGCGCCTGCGCAGAGGCAGCGTAGGGCCGGAGCCAGCATTCCCGTCATCTTACAACAAATGATTAAAACGAAATCGCTAATTATCATTAATCCTTGCTTTCAAAAGTGAATATGACTGAAAATATGAATGGACTAATTCATCTAGTTTTCATTGAAATAAACTATTATTCCTGAAAACCATGTCGTTGCAAAATATGACCATTTCCCGAAACCCGCACTTCCGGGATTCAAGCAAGATGGAGTCGCACCAAACGCCCCAAACCGCCACAGCCATCTGGCATCACCAGAGTTAATTTAAAATGAAATTGTTAATTTTAAGTAAACTATGGTGTTATGAAATTGGAATTTCCAGAAAGATGCATTAAAGGAAATAGTTCACCTTCAACATAGGATTTTGAACTGAAATAGCAGTTTTGTAGCACGTGTTGAGAAATCCTTATCTGCAACTTTTCTCGGCTGAAAAGACTCTCCAGCCGAAGATATTTGACTTTTTGGCGAAGGAATGTGGCGCATATATGATATACCGTACCGTCTGAGAGTGCCAGCACTGGTCTGAGCATGCGCAGACCAATAACGCACACCATAACATTAATAATTTACGACCTTCTGTCCTGAATTGGCGCGATGTAGGACCATTTTTGAAAAGAAAAAAAGAAACTGTATTAAAAAATACAATAAAATCGTGTTCTGAAAAACTTTCCGAAGGTGAACTATTTCCTTTAATTCATAAAGTAGCGATTGATACCAAACATCACCGGGAAAAGCCGTGTTCTTACGAGCTATAGACCCAATCGCCCCAAACGCCCCAATCGCCCCAAACGTAAAATCCTTCGTGAAAACGGCTTCGGACACGTGGAAAGCCGTTTTCACGAAGGATTTTGCGGTTGGGGCGGTTGGGGCGTTTGGGGTGGATCACCAGCCTATCCTGTTTCGGACACAGCTCAGTCGGCAGCGCCCCATGCGCCCAGCTCCTGTCACTTCACGGGCCTGGAGCCGCGTCGATTGGGACGCTATGTGCCTGACCCTGCTAATGGCCGACTGGGGACGGCTCCACGCCGCTGCGACTGCAGATGAAAAGCTCACCGCCTTCATGGTGGTTTGGAATGCTGCCGTCAACGGTCACTGCCCTCAGATCACGGTGACCCGACGACGCCCCGACTGTCCATGGCTTCGCAACAACCCGGAGGTTGCGGCGGCGATGAAGGACAGGGACGCCGCCCGAAAGGCATGGACCGAGAGCAGGACACCAGAGGCACGACTCAGGCATCAGCATAGTCGCAACAGGCTGAAGAGCGTCATCATCCGTGCCAAACGGCAGTACCTGTGCGATTCCCTGACGACCGATCGACGCCAGTTCTGGAGCCGCATCAAAGCCTTCGCGTTCCGGCCGCCAGGTGGAGCCTCATCGGGAGCCGACGACGCCGCTGATCGCGCGGACGTATTCAACACGCACTTCGCGTCCGTCGGCTCGCGCATAGCAGCAGAGGTCGCCCGCGACGGTGGCGCCACCACCGGGCCCCGGCCGCCCCGAGTCTGGGCATCTGCCCTGACGCTGCGCCCTGCCATCCTCCCCGAGTTATGGAATGCCATAGGTCGGATGAGTGGTTCCAAGGCGGTTGGTGTGGATGATGTGCCTCTGTTCGCAGTCAAGAAGTGTTTCCCCGTCATAGGTCCTCACTTACTCCATCTGATAAACTACTCCATAGTCACTGAGGTGTTCCCCACTGCATGGAAAATCGCGCGTGTTGTCCCCATTTACAAGTCCGGCGACCGAGCCAATGTTAACAACTTTCGGCCAATCTCGATTCTGTCAGTTCTGTCGAAAATTGCTGAAAAGGTTGTATCGCTCCAACTCGTACCATACCTGCTCGATAACCACGTGCTCTCTCCTATGCAGTAGGCATACCGGCCCAACCACTGTACAGAGGACGCCGTGCTCGACGTTGTCGAATGGATCAGTCAGACCATCGACAGAGGCCACGTCGCGTCGCTAACAACAATTGACCTCAGTAAAGCGTTCGACAGCGTCGATCATGGCGTCCTCCTCACAAAACTTGGATGGTGTGGTATCCAGTCGACAGGCTGGTTCCAGAGTTACCTCAGCGAGCGGAGGCAGACTGTGACAGGCGGCTCCTCCATTCTTCCGCTCACCCACGGAGTGGCCCAGGGCTCCATCGTCGGACCCATCCTCTTCCTCATATTCATCAACGATCTGTCCTCCTTCCTCCTCCACGGCCGTCTCCTATCCTATGCTGATGATACCCAACTCCTGGACCACTCCCTCCCTGACCCCAACGGCCTATCCGACCTCAAGACGCGGGTCGAGGAGTCTATCCAATGCCTTCAAAACTGGTTCCAAGCTAACAGCCTAAAAATGAATCCGGACAAGACTGACTTTGCTCTCATTGGCACAAAATCCTCCCTCAAAATGGCGAAAAATTTCAGCATCAACGTCTCTGGATCGACCGTCACCCCATCCCCTACCATCAAAGTGTTGGGAGTCCTCCTCAACCAGCACCTCAACTGGGATCCTCATGTGTCCATGGTGGTACGGAGGTGCAATGCAATCACCGCATCTCTGTATAAAATCCGCCATCACCTCACTCCTGACGTCCTTAAACTCCTCGTCCAAACACACGTTTTTCCTCATATCCTTTACTGCCTGTCCGCCTGGGGAGGGGCTGCCCAGTGCCGTCTGCATCGCGTTCAGAAGTCCCTGAACTTTGCCGCTCGGCTCGTCACCGGCGTGCGACGTAAGAGAACACATCTCGCCAGCTCTCACGTCTCTCGGGTGGGAGAGAGTAGAGGTACTGGTCGTCCGACACGACTGTACCAACGTCCACAAAGCCCTGACCAGTCGACAGTGCCCTAAGGCGCTGCGAAACATGTTCGCCAAGCGGGCTGACGTATCGGCCAGGAGCACAAGGGCTGCCGACGCCGGAGACCTTCATCTTCCGAAATGTAGAATGGCTCAGACCCAGAAGGGTTTCTCGTACCGAGCAGTCGGCACGTGGAATGCGCTGCCATCAGCCGTGAACGCTGCTCCGTCCAGGTGCGAATTTGTAGCCGCATTGGCAATAACCGAATGAGTGACGTGAACGAGTGCCTCCAAATAGTGTCCATGCAAACTGTATTGTGTCGTGTAAAACAAATGTCCTTACCACATGTACTGTACAGGAGCCGTAATAGCCACGTTGTGGATGGTTTCCTAAATAAATGACGAAATAAATTGGGGCGATTGGGGCGTTTGGGGTAAATGGGTCTATAACTTATACAAATATAGATACAGCAATGATTTTGATGTTATCGTGTTCGCCTCGTCAGAACGCGTCGATTCATACAAATTGCATGTGGTTTAGGTCAAACCAAAAGTTCATCGAAGGGGCGGGGCTTAGAGCCTCAGCTGGTGACCGCCGAAGGCCGAAGGGGGACCGTGAACAAGGCCCGGACCTTTGATGACCTCTAGTGACCTCAATATTGATCTGAGCCTAAAATTATCCAAATATTTAGATTTGACTTGTTTTGAACTTTCTAATGCTGTCTTTTTCTTTTTAGTAACCTTTTTACTTTCTGAGTTAGATGGTATTTATTCTCCCGAAATAGCATTAACTGCAATCGCGGAGGAGGCCGATGGATCCACATGACGTCATGCTCTGACGTCATTATCACGTAGAATCGCCGGATAACTCTACCTCCTATATATGGCCTTGATTGGGCCCAAGAATCTTGGAATCTCTAGGAGAAGAATCTTCATATTTATACAGACCTTGAATCTTCAGAATCCCATCAATTTGTTTCTTTTCTTTTCCCCTGTTCCCGCAAATTGTTATGTCAAGGCCATTTGTTATGTGACAAAGGTGCAAGTTTGGCCACCTGAATGAAGATCTGAGATAGTTTACAAGTAGGTACTCCACAATTTTGACATGTTGATGGCCATTGGCAGATCCAGAAAGGGTGGGTTGGGGGTTGGGGGGGGGGGGCAAATCCCAAAATGTCAATTATGAAAACTCTTCGGATTTTGCTTGCTTATGCATTGCTGGCTGATTTAAAACAAATTTTGCTTAGTAAAAGTTGCTTAGACTTTCTTGTATACCAGAAAATGTGTCATTTTTTTGCCAATTTCAGGTGGTTTGGGGGCCCTGGCCATGGGCCTCTTGGCCCCCTGGATCTGCCCAAGTTGATTGTGATGGCAGACATTCTTTTGCACTGTTATATTTCCACAGGACAGTGGTAGTTGTTTACTATTTTAGGCCAAACCTTTTGGTGTCAAGTGTTTACAAGTGGCCTGTTCCCGTCCTGTGGTGCCTCTAACCTCCTCCAAGTTGCTCCAACTTGCAACTGTCTGCAGATAAGATACGACAGTTGCAAGCTGGAGCAACTTGGAGGTTAGAGGCGCCACAGGAACAGGCCCAAGATCAGGCTCTGCTTTAAATAAAGCTTGTTATGCAGGCTGTGACATTCTAATAGCAATTGCCCAGTATGTAAAACGTGGCAGAAACATCAACAAGATATTTGGGGCAGCCCAAATCCTGCCCCATCTGGATCAGCATTTTCTGGATCAAATTGTGCTCCTCAATCAGTAAATACTGTTAACCAGGGAGGGGGAGTAGGGTCGGTCGTCATCACAATAACATTTTATCTAGTGTAAATTCGCTTCTGAACCAAATGCTGTTGACCAACCATCGGCAGTTGGTCATCTGCAGAATCTCATTTTATCTGTAAATTGATTGAAATTGTAAATTGAAGAGAAAAAAAATCTGTAAATTGTTACTGCTGCCCCAAAATATCAAAAACTGCCTGAACATTTCCAAAAGCTGCCAATGATGTGTTGGTGCCAACCCTGCCCCTACAAGATCTTGTTGAAACTTGCCACGTTTTTCAGACTGGGCAATTGCTAGTCACAAGCAGAGTGTTAACCCAAAAGATTACATGCTTAAAGGAAATAGTTCACCTTCAGGACATTTTTCAGAACACGATTTTATTATATTTTTTAATACAGTTTATTTTTTATTTTCAAAAATGGTCCTACATCGCGCCAATTCAGGACAGAAGGTCGTAAATTATTAATGTTATGGTGTGCATTATTGGTCTGCACATGCTCTATGGCAGTGCTGGCACTTCCAGACAGTATGGTACATCATATATGCGCCATATTCCTTCGCCAAAAAGTCACATATCTTTGGCTGGAGAGTCTTTTCAGCCAATACAAGTTCCAGATAAGGATTTCTCAACATGTGCTACAAAACTGCTATTTCAGTTCAAAACCCATGTTGAAGGGGAACTATTTCCTTTAAAGGGACTGTCCCACCTTCCCAAAAGTTGTCAAATGTATGCTGCTTGTGGTGAAAAATATGAAGTAATTGCTGCCAAACACAATTATGGCATTTGTTTCTGGCAAACAGTGCTCAATTTCATAAAAAGTTCAGTTTTAATATTTAGGTTGATGTCATGTTGAGCTCTAGAGAGCTACACAGAAATCTTTTATGCTGACAATTTATGGCACAATTATTTTGAGACAATTCTGGCGCTTTGAATACAAAACAAACCAATTACCAAACCATTGAAACATAGCAAATATGTCCAAGGTTCACCTTAAAATAAGTTGACTACCTAACCATTTGAGAAAGAGAAACAAGGTCATCAGCTTTAGACCTGTATTCAAATACATGTAGGGTTTATTCGTTACAATTGTTAAGACCAAGCTCAGATTTATTTTGTATTAGACCTATGTGGTTGTTTTAACTGCTACCCTACTATATTTCAATGCAAATCCAACAACATGGCTAACTCAACTCAAATAAAATGTTAAGGTGGGCCAGTTCCTTTAAGCATGCCTGACTTTATCCCAAGCATGCCTGTACATACAGTGCACCCAGCTTACTGACTCACCTGGTGTTGCACAATGGCACATCCCAGTGACGGACATATGGACCCCAGCAAGATGACTGAAGTGAATGCTGAAGCTGAACAGGGAATCTAGGTCCCAGCAGTGTCCTAGGATATGTTTTGAGCTAGGTTGGGGAGTTTAAAATTCAGCCAAAAGAGGGGAGGAGTGGAAAATTTAGCCTTAAAATGACCAAAAGCAGGGGAAAATCACAGAAGTCAAGGGTCCTGTTCCTGTGGCGCTTCTAACCTCCTCCAAGTTGCTCCAACTTGCAACTGTCTGTGCAATAGGATACGACTGGAGCAACTTGGAGGAGGTTAGAGGCGCCATGGGAACAGGCTCAAGCAGTTTGGTAGCCAAATAGAAAACGAAGCATACAAACCTGAAGCTGAAAGAGGTATGCAATGCTTCTGCTCAGGTCCAGCATTAGTTGTCTCGAGGAGAGGATTCACCGTTTGGAATGACTTGAAGAAGGAGTGGAAAATTGATAAGTCAAATCGTAAAAGGGAGTGATTTTTTTTGTGTCTTCTGAGCTTGATTTCCCACAAAAAAAAGTTCAATTCTAGGACACTGGATCCCAGTGTGGGTAACCTGGTGAGATTCGTAGCCCAGTGCTGTCTCCCAAGTGAGCTGTATAGGGCAGACAAATTGAGAAGTGTTGATTGAAAGCAGCTGAGTGAGACATGCATTGGATGCTTCCAGACTGAGTGATATCCTTTGCAATAACTCATACACTGCTTAATAATTGTGTCACTGCAAGGAAGCTTCTCAAACCCACACAGTTAACCCGCCATTGACTGGGGGGGGGGGGTAAACACCCCGCCCCTCCTGATGAACTTTCGTAATAGCTCAACAACCAATAGCACTATCAACGTGAAACTTCAGGTACCTTCTTCTACATCGATTTTACGTCTTCTGTGGAAAAAATAAAGCAATTTCGTCGACAAATTTCGAGTTATAGCGAATTTAGTGACGCCACTACACACAAGTTGTACACCAAAGTCAGCTAAACTTTAACAGACTGTCAGGGGCATAGGGAGGATTTCGCCCAGGGGGGGGGGGGCAAATGGGATCAGAGGGTCCCTCGTAGCCAAGGGGGGCCCACATAATTAAAACAGTACAGAATGTTGTATGTTGTAAAACAACAACAAATAAGTTCTTGACTTAAAACAAAATTGATTTTATTTATTTTTTAGTCAAAAACTCAAAATTTCGCAAATCTGAGATCGCCATTTTGAATATAACGTCATTTACTTTCTTTCGGCATTTTTTTTGGGTGCAATTTACTGCAAAACTCGAATTTCTACGATATTTCAAAGATTTATTGTTTTCCACCAAAAATGACAAGACATGACGTGATTAAAGCGTTATTATCCCCCAAAGTACTCCACTATTTGTATTGAAATGTTGTGATAAGACGTATAATTGATGCAGCATAATGTACTGAAAGATTGACATCGATATCTATCATTGTTTTCAAGTTATTCAGAAAATCCGTGGGGGGGGGGGAGATTCTGCCACCTCCAGTGGGGCGCGAGTTAATTAAAATATTATCCTGAATCTTCTTCAATTCTGATTCAGGAAACAACACAGTACGTACATGCCGATTGTGCACATGTACGATGAAGTTACAAAATCTCTACAAAATAACGAAATAACTTGATTTACAGAAAGCTTTGGATACAGTTTGCTTGGCAATTCTCTTGAAAAAATACACTGCATGGCGCATTGTGATACGAGGGGTTTCTACTACATGATAGTCATATATTAATAACAGGCATACAATGGCAATAATAGATGAGGTTGCATCTAAGAAACAAATGATGCAAATTGGCGTCCCATAGGGCTCAATTTTAGGTCCTCTTTTATGTATTCTCTATATTCATGACATCAGCAATACAACAGACATCCTTTTACTTATTTGCTAATGATATAAAGCAATTTGTATTCAAGCTAGAAATGTTGAAGAGCTCCAAATAAAGATTAATTAATTAATTCAACAAAAAAATAACGAGTGGTTCCATGTAAATATATTATCACTAAATGCATCAAAGACAAATTACCAAATATATTCAAGATCAGTGACGTGACAAGATCTTGACATAGTATTATCACGGAGAATGGATATACCGGAGGTGCCACTCTGACGCTTTTGGCGACAGCATGGCTTCTATAGAAGCCAGCAAGAAAGAAAGAAAAAACGCTGTGATAAGCTAGAATGCTTTTTGACCAGCTAGAGGCTATTTGGAATAGCACACACATATATATATATATATATATATATATATATATATATATATATATATATATATATATATATATATATATATATATATATTAAATCAACAGAAAGTGAGCAAACATCACATTTTGATGTATGAATGGGTCTCATAGAGTTCCGGGCTGGAGCGGACGGCCGAGCGGCTTTTCCTTGCTGAAAGAAATCGGCCGCGCGAATATGGAGCACTACGTTGTCGCTGACAGCAATGGGAAACCCGGGGAGTGGCCGCTCCTGTATATCCCTTCTCCGTGGTATTATTTGTCACACCAATGACGAGAAAACCATGCATTAAATACTTAGGAGTTCTTGTAGAAGAAAATCGTAAATGGAATAGTCATATGTATAGTGTAATATGTGTGATAAGCAGTAATATAGGAGTTATTGGAATATTCAAACTTGATTTATCCTCACAGCAACTTATATTGCAGTACAATGCATTAATTCCGCCCCATCTAAATTAGTGTGCAGTGATCTGGATTATGGGGTAGGAATTATGAAACTAACATTAAAAAGCTTTTGATAGTGCAGAAACGATCGATTTGTTCGCCCCTGTAGCTCAGTGGGAGAGCGCTGGGCTTCTGACCTTTCCTGGTAGTGGCAGCCCGAGTCCGAGTCAAAGCCAAAGTCTACATTGTAAAGTCCTTGCACTCCTCGGACGTTACTAGCATACACTGAAAAACAATGAGAACTTTCACTGGCCTTCCTTCCTTCGAGAGCCTCACCGGCGCTCGACCGGCAGACCACCTCTACCACCACAAGACCCTCTAAAGGCTAGCAGACTGCCCTCTACAGATCGGCAGGGGCCTCTCAAGGTCGGCAGATGGCTATCTGTAGATCGGCAGGGCCCTCTAAAGGCCGGCAGAGGGCCCTCTACACTCACTCTACAGATCGGTAGGGCCCTTTAAAAGCCAGCAGAGGGCGCTCTACATATTGGCTGGGACACTGCAGATCGATAGGGCCCCTAAATAATGGAAGAGGGCCCTCTACAGGTCGGCAGGGCCCTCTAAATGCCGGCGGAGGCCCTCTGCAGATTGGCAGAGCCATCTACAGATCGGCAGGGTCCTCCAAAGGCCGACAGGGCTCTCTAAAGGCCAGCATGGCCCTCTAAAGGCTGTCAGGGCCCTCTAAAGGCCGGCAGGGCCATCTAAAGGCAGGCAGAGGGCCCTCTATAGATTGGCTGGGGCACTGCAGAACGACAGGGCCCCTACAGGCTGGAAGAGGGACCTCTACAGGTCGACAGGGCCCTCTATATGCTGAAGGGCCCTGTAAAGGCCGGCAGAGGGCCCTCTACAGATCGGTAGGACCCTCTAAAGGCCAGCAGAGGGCCCTCTACAGATTGAATGAGACACTGCAGAGCGACAGGGCCCCTAACGACTGGAACAGAGCCCTCTACAGGTCGACCGGGCCCTCTAAATGCCGGCAGAAGCCCTCCGCAGATTGGCAGGGCGATCTACAGATCGGCAGGGCCCTCTAAAGGCCGACGTGGTCCTCTAAAGGCCGGCAGAGGGCCCTCTGGCTATATAGATTGGCGATTTGGCTATATAGATTGGCTGGGGCACTCTGCAGATCGACAGGGTCCTTAAAGGCCGGAAGAGGGCCCTCTACAGGTCGGCAGGCACTAGCCTGCGGGAAGGGCCCTTTAAAGGCCGGCAGAGGGATTTCTACAGATCGGCAGGGCCCTCGAAAGGCCAGCAAAGGGCCTTCTACATATTGGCTGGGACACTGCAGATCGACAGGGCCCCTACATCTTGTAAAAGGGCCCTCTACAGGTCGGCAGGGCCCTCTAAACGCCGACAGTGGCCCTCTACAGATTGGCAGGGCGATCTGCAGATTGGCAGGGCGATCTACAGATCGGCAGGGCCCTCTAAAGACCGGCAGAGGGCCCTCTCCAGATCGGCAGGGACCCTCTCCATATCGGCAGGGCCCTCTTCATATCGACAGGGCCCTATATAGGCCGGCAGAGGGCCCTCTACAACCGGAAGGGGTCCTCTAAATGCCGACAGGCGCCCCTCTACAGATCGGCAGGGCCCTTTAAAAGCTGGTAGAGGACCCTATCCACACTGGTTGGACCCATTTCTACGTATTTACATATGCATGCCCTTAACAGACAAGCAAGTGCTGTTATTTATTAGTGTTACGATTTTTGTATCGGTTCGTAGGCGTTCTTGTATGCGACGTAAGGCGTTTTGTGGACGCCTGACACCATCCAAAACACTGGGGCCTTCGGCTCCAGGGCGTCCCCGCTCGGTCGCCAGAGAAGCCCGCCTGGCCTCCAGGGGGGGGGGGGGGGGGGGGCAGGCCCCCTTGCCCCCCCCCCCGTGCCTACGCCCTTGAAGACCGTACACAAATGCCATATTTTGAACAAAATGCAATCCAAAAACGTCAAAAGATAGAAAATAGCAAGGGCTACAACATGGCTATCTCGGATTTGTGAACATTTTAGTTTTTAGAACATTTTAACTATTGGTTTTCTTAGTCGATGTATGTCTTTTAATAATTTTTTTTTTTACAAGAGGGTTATTTTTTTTTACAAGTTGAGGTCAACAACAACACGCGAGCACGAAACCATTGATTGCACCGTCAATATAGCTCGCAGAAGATTGACAATGACACATTTTGTTCCCAAGGCTTTGCTCAATCGACCTATCTCCAACTTTTACTATTTAGAACCCGGATAAGTGTTTTAGCAGAATGGTTTTATGGGAAATTGTTACTAAATTGGATATCACCATTTTTGACTGACTTATGTCATCTAAAGTATGGGTAACTCATGACGTGATATTTTGAAATTGCGTTTTTGACTTGTATTGACCAGATACAGATCAATAAATGCCACCACTGTATTTCTGAAACAAAACTGGTGCCAACAATCTCACTTAAGCTCATACGGGATGTGTATGCTACCTTTGGCAGCACTTTGGGTGATCATGGTCGTAATCGAAGGCTTTGGATGGCAAGTATGGTCCATAAACTCAAATACGTCCATTTTGACCTTTGACCTGACCGTGACCTGACATTTGACCTCACTTTGACATTTTTTAGTATGATTTAGATTAGTCTCATTGAGAGCTTTCGATTTCCGCCTTGTGCGTCTCGCTGCGATCATTGGTTCGGAAGATACCCCCCCCCCCCCCCAATGGTGTTCTGCTGAGACCCCAGTCAATGCCGGGTTAACCATATCAGGCATGTTAGGCGGGCATATGACATGGTTAAACATACCAGATGGCAATATTGGGCTTTGTTTTGGGTTTTTATTCTACCAGATAAACCCACAAAAGCCCACTGGCTCACTGTCTGACATCTGCTGTGAACATGTGAGCTAAAAACAAAAACAAAAACAAAAAACATGTGAGCTCAAAAGTGCCAGCATTGATGTAAATGCTACATTTTTTATAGTTTCCATCTCAAATTATTTGAAACACTCAACATTTCCCTCAGTGGTTGCCTCCAAACCAAACTCATTTATTGCAATCAAGCTCAATCATTGCCTGAAGATGACTCAGTTCATGGTCATTTACAAATGGGAGACATTGAGATGAATAAGACAAAATCTGATCCTCATTATTCTCTTTTGTATTGCCACAACAATTGCAGAATTCATCATGAACTTCAAAGGACATACATATCATATTGGCATGGCACTTGGCAGGGCATAGTGCATAGTGGCAGTGGCATGTAATTTGTAAGGAAAGTAGTGTGAATTTGTATTCAGGAGCATTCACTGATTTTTCTTAGTAACAGTTTCTACTAGACTGTCACTTTGTTCTGTATAATGGATACTCTTTATTAGTTTGAACAGGCACATGGGACTTGTTACCAGTTATTAGCTACCAATGCTAAGCTCCAAACTCATAGTCTCAATGTCCAATATGTGTAACTGCCATCTGAAGTTCATAATTGGGGTAGTGCTTACTCTTGCAAACAAAAATGAACAATTTAAGTTATAACCTAGTGTTTGTTTTTCCTGACAGAATGTCAGCGGACTCAGCTCGGCTGCTGTCCGACATGGAGAGCAGCTGCGCCACAGACGACCGAGGCCGGTGCCTCGTCTGCAACACCCTGCGGACGTCCAGTGCTGACGGCGCCACTCTGCGGCAGCCGGTCGGCGCTGACCGTTCGCTGGACGCCTTTCTGATGGAGCCGGTCGGCCCCGACTGCTCAGTGGACGCCTGTCTGAGCGCCGTCCTGCGGCTGCCGCTGTTGTCGCTGGTGGACCGCTGCGCCGTCGTCTGCGGCGTGTGCTTCCGGCTGCTGCAGGAGATCGTCTCGCTGGACCTGCGTGGTCGGACGCTCAGGCGCTCGGTGAGGTCCAACTTTGCCGAGACGTACCGCAGTAACGCGCCGCGGCAGCAGCAGGGCGCAGACGGCGGAGCCTCGGCGGCTGATGTGGCCAGGAGGCTGGAGGAGGCGGAGGCAGAGGATAAAGCGGGGGTTATGTTCGGTACGGTGAACGGTCGGTGTAAAAGGTGCGATCAGGGTGAAGCAGGTGTTGCTGCACCAGCTCGTCCCACGAAAGGGGAAGCTGAGGGACAGAAACGTGCTGATGCGCCCATCGTACAAGTACAAGTTATCCATGTGGTAAGTGGCATACATTAAAATGACAATGACGCTGCAGCAGATTGTTATATGTCAATTATATATTACTGAGGTCATGTTAGTTATTAGTATGAATGAACAATGACATGAATACTACTTATTCTTCTATAATCTCCCTACCATCCTTAGCAATAAATTCCTTGAATTGCTATGTTCCATGTTTCTCAAATGACATGTGTTCATAACAGTCGTACGTCAGTTTAGCAACCCCAGATAGATTGTCGAACCGATTACCTTGGCGCTGGCTGGAGCCTGCCGCGGTAAACCTTGCCGGCTCCATGTATGATGTTGATTGTCTCCGTGTCTCCTTCGCAGAGACGGTCGGCAAAACGGTCACGACGCGTCCAGACGGACACCTCCTCCCCTGCGGTCGCCAGTCAGTGTGAGCAGCCCGCCGGCGACGCACCAGCCGCTGCTGGCGACAGCAGCGACACCCCGATCACTGCTGAGGCTCCGTCCCGTGCGGCGGACCCCAGTCCCACGGCGCTGCGCTCCGACAGCAGAGACGACGCGTCCGGCGACACCGGAGACCCGGCGAGTCCGGCGAGTCCGGCGAGTCCGGCGAGTCCGGCCGGTCTCAGCAGCCCCGCCCGTCCGCCGGCGGCGCGGAGGGTGCTGCGCCGCCGCCGCCGCCGCTCGCCGTCCCCAGCCGAGCCGCCGGGGCAGGACGACGACCGAGGGGACGGCGGGGCGGACTCGGCCGCGGAGGGACACCAGTGTGAGGTGTGCGGCACTGAGTGCTCCGACACGACCGAGCTGTCGCGGCATCAAGCCGTCTGCGCGCCGGCCGTGCTGTGGAGCTGCGCGCTGTGCGGCCGTGCGTTCCGGCACCTGCCTCAGCTGAAGCGTCACACCCGCCAACACCAGCTGCCGACCCGCCAGCTGGCCGTCTGCCTCAAGTGCGGCGTGGTGTGCCCCGGGGAGGCTGCGCTGGTGGAGCACGCCGGCTCGCACGCGCCGGACGCGGCCGATATCCGCGTCTGCAGCTTCTGCGGGATGGGGTTCCGGGCCGAGACGGAGCTGACGGCGCACTCTGCCACGCACACGGCCACCTGCACCGTATGCCACAAACAGCTGCGCAAGGACAGCATGCGCGAGCACATGCGCCGGCACACGGGCGAGACGCCGTTCGGCTGCGACGAGTGCGGCAAGCGCTTCGTGGCGTTCTCGTCGCTGCGCGCGCACCGGCGCACGCACACGGGCGACAAGCCGCACAAGTGTCACCTGTGCTCCGAGATGTTCCACCTGAAGCAGAGTCTGACCGAGCACCTGGAGCGGCACGAGAACAAGACGCTGCGCTGCGAGCTGTGCGCGCGCGAGTTCCCCAGCTCGCGCCGGCTGGCCGCCCACGTGAAGACGCACGACCGACGCCGCTGGCAGCCGCACACCTGCGAGTTCTGCGGGAGCGGCTTCATGACGAAACGCTCGCTGAGGGCGCACCGGGCGCGCCACACGGGCCCCCTGCCCTTCTGCTGTGATGTATGCGGCAAGGGCTTCACGTATGAGGATACGTACAAGGAGCATCTCAGTGTGCATTCGGGTGAGCGCGGCGGGGATAGGCACTTGTGGATTTCGCGTTCGCTGTAATAGAGGCGTACAAATTGGTACCTATATATTTTTTCTTCTCGAGGGCCTTGATGCCAACAGTAGGAAGAAAATAGCGCGATATATTTGGGTTCGCAGAGGTTCGATGTCAACAGTAACTGTATTTGTATTGGCCACAGGTCAGCAGTCACCGCCCGCTCCTAGAGTATCTGTCTGAATGCTCCGAGGAGTGCCCCTACCCCTGCCTCTATCTGTCCTCCCCCGCCACCCCTCTGACCCCGTACCTCTGCTGTACACAGGTCAGAGGCCGTACACGTGCGAGGTGTGTGGCAAGTCGTACGGCCGCCGCTCCTGCCTGTGGGCGCACCGGAACCAGCATACCAACCCGAGCCGCTTCAGCTGCAGCCACTGCGGCAAACACTTCACCAGCCAGTCGGCCTACAACGTCCACCTGCGGATACACACCGGCGAGCGGCCCTACAGGTGGGCGCTGAGTGGGTCCCTACAGGTAGGGAGGTTATACACCGGCGAGCGGCCCTACAGGTGGGCGCTGAGCAGGTCCCTACAGGTAGGGAGGAGACACCGGCGAGCGGCCCTACAGGTGGGCGCTGAACGGGTCCCTACAGGTAGGGAGGAGACACCGGGGAGCGGCCCTACAGGTGGACACTGAGCAGGTCCCTACAGGTAGGGAGGATACACACAGGCGAGCGGCCCTACAGGTGGGCGCTGAGCGAGTTCCTACAGGTAGGGAGGATACACCCCGGGCAGCAGCCCTACAGGTGGGCGCTGAGCAGGTCCCTACAGGTAGGGAGGATACACACAGGCGAGCGGCCCTACAGGTGGGCGCTGAACGGGTCCCTACAGGTAGGGAGGAGACACACCGGGGAGCGGCCCTACAGGTGGGCGCTGAGCAGGTCCCTACAGGTAGGGAGGAGACACACCGGCGAGCGGCCCTACAGGTGGGCGCTGAGCAGGTCCCTACAGGTAGGGAGGAGACACCGGGGAGCGGCCCCACAGTTAAGCCCAGGCTACACTGCGTGATTGTCCCGCACATCCCGCACGTCTTCTCCGTGTTTGCGGGACTTCCGTGACATCCGGGATCTGTCGATCATGCAAATCACGCATGGAAAATAGATAAACCACTGCATTTTTTAAAATGGATAAACCACTGCATAAATATCAACCAGCTTCAACACAAGTTTCAACACTCACAATTTACTCCAACGCTTCTTCATTCATCTTCCGCCACGATACTCAGCACAAATTATTCAAGTTTAGGTCTATAATACACTACAATACACAAAATCAAGCAAAATGATAGACACCACGAATCACGCAATCACGGAAAACACGCAAGGAAGTTCAGAATTCTGAACTTGATTGCGGAATTTCCTTGACGTGTCTGCGGCCTTTCCTTGACGTTTCATCCGGGATCTGCGTGATGTGCCAGTGTAGCTCACCCAATGCATTTACTATCAGCTGAACTTGCTCTGTCGGCGCATTTCACATCCCACAAACACGGAGAACACGCGCGTGATTTTCAGAAAATCACTTTTAGTGTAGCCTGGACTAGCGTAGCTAGTGCAGTGGGCTAGTGTAGCCTGGGCTAGTGTAGCCTGGGCTAGTGTAGCCTGGGCTAGGCAGGATATACGCGGGGAGCGAGATTTTCCTTCTCTATTCTGCCGGGAAGAAATGCGGTCACATTGTGATTTTTTTACAGAATATATGGCTGTGTTAGAATGCATATTTTATATCGATTTAAGTCTTCTCTAACATCATGTTCTCCTTGCCGCGGGACATAATGTGTGTAGTATGTTAAATTAGTGTAGCTTAACGTGCAGAAGTTTGGTGTTATTAAAGGCATCTCAATGTTGAGTAGACAGCAATGTAAACTGATGTTGAGATCCAGAAGTAGGAACTGCAGATCTCCTTTTTTAATGCCATGCAAGCCACTCTCCGAAGATGTTTAGCAAATGGCAGCTGCTCTTGCGACTAGTGACACAAATTACTGGAGTTTGGACATCTAACTTGTTTGCAGAGTGTACTGATTATCCGAACGTAACTTGATTGTTACATGATCTTGATTACATGATCTGTTGGCAAAATCTTGGAAATTACCGCGCCCTTCGAAACCGTGTCAAAGGCCACTTCGCAAAGTCGAAACGTGATTTGTTATGCTCGTATATGCTGTCCGATCGCACCAGCTTCTGGCAGGGCATCAAGCAGTTCAGCTTCCGCGCGGTGAAGAGTGGCGGAGATGCGCCTGAGCAGCTTAGTCCTGAACGGGCTGATGAGTTTAATCGGCATTTCGCTTCAGTCGGCCCGCGCACCGCCGCAGATTTGAATTTAAATCCCATCACTGCCTCCCCTCCGCCTCGCCCGCCGCGCGTGACTGCTGCGAGCCCCATTCTACGCCCTGCGACGCTACAAGAGCTGTCAAGGGCTCTGCACGACCTCTCGCCTTCCAAAGCAGCAGGAAACGATGGCGTACCTGTAGACGCGATTCGAAAATGCTTCCCGGTAATTGGACCTCACTTCACATAATTCACTCCTTGATAGTAATATGTGTTTCCCTTCCTCGTGGAAGGTTGCTTCTTTCGTTCCTCTTCACAAAGCTGGCCCACATGATACTGCAAGCAATTTTAGACCCATATCTATTCTTTATGTGTTGTCTAAATTGTGCGAGGAAATAGTTTGCGAACAACTCTCATCATATCGTATATCCCTTGTCCTATCGGCATCACAGTACGCGTACAGACCATGCCACTCGACGGAAGACGCCTTAATCGACGCGGTCGAATTGGCTTCGCGTCGTATCGATGCCGGTCATATTGTCACCGTTACTTCAATAGACCTAAGCAAGGCGTTTGACAGTGTCGACCATGACGTCCTTCTCACGAAACTTCAGTGGTATGGTGTGGATCCGAGATGGTTCGAGAGCTGCCTTGCAGACCGGCGGCAGTTAGTGAAGGGTGGCTCTCTCACTTCTTTTATCTCACGGTGTCCCTCAGGGATGCATCGTTGGTCCCGTCCTTTTCAGCATATTTACCAATGAACTTCCATCTCACTTGCCTCACGTACGTTTGATATCGTATGCCGATGATACCCAATTGGTAGACTCCGCCCACCCTGACGAACTAACCTCCCTGAAATCCCGGCAGGAAGAGACTATCCACACCGTTCAGTCTTATTTTACGTCCAACTGCTTGAAAATGAATCCCGCCAAAACTACCTTGCTCCTTATCGGCACCCCTCGATCTTTGAAGAAATCGGCATCCTTTCATATCAATATTTCCGGCCATATTATAACTCCCTCCCGGTCCGTGAAGATGTTGGGGGGGGTTACAATCGACAGTAACCTTACCTGGGAGAACCACATAGCTAATGTCACCAAGAAGTGCAACTCCATCCTTTTCTGTCTCTTTAAAATTAGGCACCATCTCACACCAGAAGCTCGTAAACCCCTCATCCAGGCCCATGTGTTCCCTCATATTCTGTACTGCCTCTCAGTCTGGGGTGGGGCAGCAGCGTGCCATCTTAACAGGATACAAAGGGTTGTGAACTTCGCAGCCAGAGTCGTCTCCGGGGCTCGTAAGCGTGATCACATTACGCCGACTGTGAGGGCTCTGGGCTGGCACAATATCGGCGAACTTGTCACCTACCGTGATAGACTGGCAGTTGTCAGAGTTCTCAACGATTCACGGGCCCCGGCGTCGACTCGGTGCCTGTTCATCCCCCGTACCGCTGTGTCCCAGCGTGTCACACGGGCTACAACGGCTGGTGCACTGGAGCTGCCTTCTTTCCGTCTCTCACTGACACGCAGCACCTTTTCTTACCGCGCTGCCGCGTCCTGGAACTGCCTGTCGCCGGCCATCGCCAGATCTCGAACTCGTGCAGAGTTTGCTCGTAAGCTGTGCCGTGATATCACGTCTCTACTTAATTGACTGGCAGGTGTCTTCTTTCGATGACTACGTGATTTTGTGGTTGTTGTTGTTGCGGGGGCTGTCTTGTATGTTGTCTTGTATGTCTTTTTACTGCATCTGTCTGCGCACTTTCCTGTGTTCTGTACCGTTCGTCATCTGTTTTTACATGAACCTGACATTAAGCCACCACGTGGAATGGTTCGTTGTCAATAAACTGAACTGAAACTGAAACTGAAATGGTAACACGTAGCATGATCATGAGTGTTACGATTGTCGAAGAGCATTTTTGGTGCTCAACCGACCAAGAGACACACAGTAGCGTTGCCGGGAAGTGAGTGTGTGTATTACTGCTTTCTTGAACGTAGGGTGAGCGAGTTTATATATGCGATTATAGAGGACGCAGGACCGGTTACCTCGGGCGGGTCCCGTGAGCCCGCCGCACGCACAATGGCTCGTTGCGTAGCGGCGAGACGGGATTATCAATCTGGGTCGCGTTTGCGTCTGCAGGCGCTTGCAGACCAACTTGCTGCTGGACCGGTCCGGAGAGATGGTATCGCGTCCATTGTCCACCCCACACGATCATCGCTGTTGACGCAGTGTCCTAGCATTGGCAAATTTGGGTGGAAAATGAGACCCTATGGATGCTATTTTTCCACTCTTTTTCCTGAGTTTTACTGTAAATTTTCCACTCCTTATTTTCAAATGTATTGGATAATTGGAAACCTAATACTGATTTATGGATGTAATGATAGGGACAGCCTGTGGATGGAAAGACAGGTAAGAATTGGCATAAGTAATAACTAATTTTGGTGAGCAGGTAATTGGGTGATAAAGCCTGGTACATATGCTTTTTGGTTTAATTTTCCACTCGTTATACTTATTTTTAGTCAGAATTTTCCACTCCGCACCCCAGCTCCAAAGCAATTCTAGGAGCCTGTGTTGAGAGGCTCCATCCAGCGCACACCGCACAGCGCACACGTTGGACTGCCCCGTGACGCAGCGCCATCTCCCCGGCAGGTGTTCGTCCTGCTCTGCGTCGTTCCGTCTGCTCAGCACGCTGAAGCGGCACGCTGAAACGTGCGTGGACGGCGTGTGTCCGCCGGCGCCCGACGTCGCCCCTGCCGCCGCTGCCGCCCCGGCGGTCCCGGCGGCGCCTATCCAGGTGCAGATCTGCGCCCCGGGCGGCGGTACGGCGCACATCCAGCTGCCGGCCGTACCGCCGCTGTACAGCGCGCCCTGGCAGCCGCCGCCGCCCCCGCCCCCGCCCGGCCAGCCGCCAGCGGCCGCCGGCGGTGTCGGGGAGCTGAGTCTGGCGCTGCCGGAGACGGAGCGGCTGTGACCGGCGGACAGCCGCGGCCCGGGGTCTCGGGGAGGCTGTGTGGAACGTCAGCGGCTCACAGTGCCCGGCAGTGCGGCGTATCTCAGCAGTGATGGTGCGCCGGAGTCCGGCGTTCGTTACACGAGCAGTGATGGTGCACCAGAGTCCGGCGTTCTTTACACGAGCAGTGATGGTGCGCCAGAGTCCGGCGTATGTTACAGGAGCAGTGATGGTGCGCCAGGGTCCGGCGTTCGTTACACGAGCAGTGATGGTGCGCCAGAGTCCGGCGTTCGTTACACGAGCAGTGATGGTGCACCAGAGTCCGGCGTTCTTTACACGAGCAGTGATGGTGCGCCAGAGTCCGGCGTTCGTTACACGAACAGTGATGGTGCGCCAGAGTCCGGCGTTCGTTACACGAACAGTGATGGTGCGCCAAAGTCCGGCGTATGTTACAGGAGCAGTGATGGTGCGCCAGGGTCCGGCGTTCGTTACACGAGCAGTGATGGTGCGCCAGAGTCCGGCGTTCGTTACACGAACAGTGATGGTGCGCCAGAGTCCGGCGTATGTTACAGGAGCAGTGATGGTGCGCCAGGGTCCGGCGTTCGTTACACGAGCAGTGATGGTGCGCCAGAGTCCGGCGTTCGTTACAGGAGCAGTGATGGTGCGCCAGAGTCCGGCGTTCGTTACAGGAGCAGTGATGGTGCGCCAGAGTCCGGCGTATGTTACACGAGCAGTGATGGTGCGCCAGAGTCCGGCGTATGTTACACGAGCAGTGATGGTGCGCCAGAGTCCGGCGTTCGTTACAGGAGCAGTGATGGTGCGCCAGAGTCCGGCGTTCGTTACAAGAGCAGCGTGTTATAGGAAGCTCCCCAGCCGGAGCCGGTCAGTGATCTGTTGAGTGGGACGGACGCGGAGTGGTGGTGACCGGCTAGCGACAGGAGCATGCTGCCCACCAGTCTGCGGACTGATCTGTCGATCGTAAGGAGATCTGAGATGGCCTGCGTTAGCGACCGATACAATGTTGGCTCCATTTGTTAGTACATGCATACTACAGTGCCTGACATATGCAAATGCTGTTGTTTCACTGCGAAGCGTCATTTGTGTTTATATTTCTTCGTATCCCGAAGACGAATAATGTCACTGTATAGTGTATACCTGTAATGACACTCAATGCGGAACATACATGATGCAATGATGCATACCACATTTTGCCATTGTTTTGTATGAAATGTATGCAATATGAATTGAGACACTTAAGTACATGTGTGAAGTAGTCGATTAAGCAAACATGCATAATTTGCATATCATTTGCAGAAAATCAGCTAAGAACATGAAACTACATACACTGCCATTGGTATATAGTACGTTCACGACCGATTACCGAAGAAATGTGAAGTGTATCCTTTGGGCTATCTCGCCCCCCCCCCCCTAAAAAGGCAATATGAAAATGCAAAAATTTCCTGATCAAGCAATTTTCAGAAATTTATTTTGCATTAGTTCTCAGTTAAGAGCGAAATCAGCGCCCATGATTTTTGTAATTTGTTAGATTTTCTGAGAGTTGGCTTCTAAGTTCCAAACGAATGTGTGGGCCGTTCCGTGTCCGCCATCGTGTAACGACCTCACCAAATGAATGATGAATGAGAAACCACTCATGGTGGTGAGGAAGAGTCAATCGGATTCGTGTAACTCCGATGTGGAACCGAGTGTGGAGTTAAGTTACCGCGGTGGGATGATTTGTGTATTTGGATCATGTGACTATCAGGGGCGGCGGAAGAGGGGGGGGGGGGGTAGGTGCCCATATTCAAGAAGTTGGTGGGTGTGGGGGGGGGGACATGACTTTGACCCCCACCCCATAAATTTGTAAGAGGGGCCCTCCAAGAAGTTAGTTCGATTTTTTTTTTTTGATCGAAAAAATGACTGAGGGCTCTGCAGTGCCCCCAGCCAGTATGAGGGGCCTCTAAGGCCCTCGGTCGGCCTGAGGGGTCCTTCGGAAGGCCCAATACTTCAATATGGGCCTGTCCGACGTTTTTTGCGACCATTTAGGGGCCCTGCAAAATATAGTGGCCTAAATCCGAGGAGATATCATTTCGCGCCATGTTGTTTTGGGGAGGGGCCTTTGGCAGAGGGCCCCCCTGAAATTCTTTGCCCCCTATCCGAAAATACCTTCCGCCGCCACTGGTGACTATGTTTCCGCATCCAAAATGCGGGATGGTTGTCATCGCCATCATATGTTGGTTTGGTTGTGAAGGGTACCTAGTAGAGCTGCCACTTTTCAGGCCTGTGACTACCCGCGCCGCGCCGTAAACACTGTTCAACTACCCACGTGCTCAAATAAGCTGTCAACTACCCACAACTACCCTCAACATAAATTGTACTATTTTGGGATTAAAGCAAATTAAAACAAAAACCTTTAAATTATGCAAATGCATGCAATAAATCTGAATGATATTGCTGAAATGAAAGCGCAGTCACTGAAATAAGGTTTAAACTTTCCTTTTTGAAAAATTGAAAATTCTGCTACCCGCCAGCTACCCACTTCAGCCAAATGATTAGTTGTGCTACCCACAACTACCCACGTCTCGTGGGTAAGCGGGTAGAAAAGTGACACCTCTAGTACCTAGTTGTCTAATGGGCTGGCATTCGCGGCAATCCATATCATATGATAATTTAATTTAGTAGATAGATAATTATAATTTAGCGGCAGCGTTTTCTTCAAAACCAGTTGAAATATGCGTCACTATTGTACCAGAAACAAAGTTGACGCCGGCATCACGCGTGCGCAGATTCTGAACTCTTAAATTTATTCTGCTCTGAAAATGACGTCACAGGAACCTGTGAAGTATCTGTCCACAATGCACAAGTCACAACATAATTTGAAATGAAGCATTTTTTTCGTTCTCCAAATTTCTAGTTTGCTACTAATAAATCAGGTATGATAGAAACATGATTGACGGCTAATGAGGTATTACTGCAAACAGGCACGTAGCCAGGATTTTTTTCGCAGGGGAGGCACATCGGTAGTAAACAACAAATTTCGCTTCTCAGCCATTTGTTGTTGGCCTGAGGGGGATGGTCGGGTCGTCAGAGAATCTCTTTTTATCTAGTGTGAATTTATTTTGCTTAGGGGGGCCATGGCCCCGTCCCCCCTCCCACCCTGGCTACGTCCCTGCCTGCAAACTACTATGCCGACAGATCTAGCAGGTATCTGAAGTACAGCCAGAACAAGACAATTTTCAACCAATAGTAACGCATTGTTGATATGACGAGCTAAGATCTAAATAATTGTAAAACCAAGGAGAGAATGTTTCTTTCATAACGGTACGGAGATCGGGGAGGTTCGCGTGTATCGATCTTTGCGAGGTTGAGGTGAGTTATATTTTAATATTTTCTTGTAGAATATAATAAAGTAGGTATGCCACACAGTTCAATGTCGTATGGTTCCAGACGTTGGGTCGCATAGCCTTGACGTGCACTTCTATCCCATGAGATCATTATCATGTGTTCAATTGTTTCAGATCAAGATCAAAATCCCCGAATGAGAATTGGATGCATTATTTGAACTATATTTTAGTTGGGGAAACCATTGGCTGCTGATGTAAAATTGTAATGGACTGTTCAAGCCTCTGCCGCTGTAGCTCAGTGGGAGAGCGCTGGGCTTCTGACCCAGTACAAGTACAGTACAAGAACAGCCTGGGTTTGAGGTTGGGTCGTCAGCAGAATCACATTCTATCTCAATCTAGCGTAAATTTGTTTGCTCAGGGGGGGGGGGGGGGGGGGGGAGGAGGGGAGGGAGGGGGAGAGAGAGGGAGGGGCATGGGCCCCTTGGCTATGTCCCCAACCCATTATAACTTACCTCTACCCAAAATATGATTTCTCACTGGATTTAGTGCACTGGCAAAAACAAGATAAAGGGTGGCACCTACCTACTGCCACACATAGTTATTTGCCATTTTCCTCCCAGTGGTCTGTTAATTTTTGTTGACTTTGAACTGTGAGAAGTTTTGATATTTTAGATACAATGAGTCAGTGTCCTAACTCCTAGCATTGGGAAATTTGAGTGGAAAACGACACTATGGATACTATTCTTCCACTCTTTTTACCGAGTTTTACTGTGAGTTTTTCACTCCTTATTTGAAAATGTATTGGATAATTGGAACCTGCAGGAACAAGGTGCTCACTCAGAGACAAGAAATTGTTGTACATGTGTGAAAAAGATTGGCAATGAGAAAAAAAGAAAGAAAAAATGTCATCAACTAGAGCAAAAGTGTTGTGGCATCTGGTGAACTTGGATAATAGTGGAATGGGATTTGGGCAATGGATGGGAGCCCCAAGGTGCTTCTAACCCCTGGTGACAAGAGCGCCTACCTTGGGTTCGGAGTTGAGGATGAACAGGGCAAGGAGAAAGGTTTCTGCATAAGACATTTTGTTGGAAGAGAGCATATGTATGGATTCATTATAGGGTTTAACATTTATATTTATATTGACATTGATGATATAGGTGTTAATGTACATTGTACCACCCATGATTTTGCCCCCCCCCCCTCCCTATGATCTTCCTATGATCTTGAAAACCATGCAACATAGTGACAAGCAGAAAACGGTGTTGCGGTGTTGATAGCTGGAGACAAGCTCTATCAAAAGTACATTAGTTTTTAGGTTAGGTCAATATTGAGGTCACCAGACAGGTCATTAAAGCTCAGATTTGCCAGTTTTAGAACTTCGCTTCCAACACCCTCAAATATCTCAGGAACTATGATAGCTAGGAACAAACAGAAAACAAGCAATTGAAAAATGTGATATAAATTTTTTAACAAAAATCACAATTGGTGTCATCAAATTTGAGCTCGGGTCAATAGTTAAGGCTCCAGAGGTTAGCAAAGGTCAAAAAGGCTATTTTTTGCCAAAACTGTTTTTCACAAATAACTTTTTACTTAATAAAGATAAATCAATACGTTTGACTCCATCATGTTTGTCTTGTCAAGGCACTTCAAATAATATGCATGTTGACCAGGTTAGGTCAACTGAGAAATTTGACCTCAGGTCAATGTCAAGTGGTTGCCCAAGTAGGTCATGTTGCATATTGGGAGACGTGTCTCGACGAGACACACACATTGGTGCCGTTTTCACTTATATATCTTCATTATGTCGATAGGTATTGACAAAACAGTGTTGGTGGTCACAAAATTGACCCGACCTAGGTCACCGATATCAGAAAATCCGAGATCAACAAATTGTAGGTATCTATGACCTTATGAAATCCTGCAAGTTTTAAACCGATCGGCACAAAACTGTGGCTGCGGTACGACCACAAACTTTTTTAGGTGGGGTCATCATGTGACCTGGTCTGGTGACCTGACCTGAGATGACCCGAGGTCAAGAATTTTACATAATGTGGGTAAATGATTTCCGAACAGGTATGCAAAAAACGGTGGCGCGCTATCATCGAAAACCCGGAAGGGCGGACCCCTCTCCAGGGCGCGTGTTAAAAGCGTGACCTGATTTTAATACTATTTAGCTCGATCGCTAGTGACGTCTCGATGGCAAGTGACGTGACACAAAAGTTCATTTGGGTGTGGCTTTCCACTCATATTTGTGAAATTCAGGACACTGTGTCTCGACGAGGCAAGCACATTGGTACCGGTTTCACTTCTCTTCTTCGTTCTTGTCGGAATTGATATCACTTCGTTTTACAAAAGTAACAGAGTAACTTAACTAACAGTAACTAACTAGTAACTAACTAGTAACTAACTAGTAGAGTAACTAACAGTTGCATTTTTTGACGATGTAACGAGTAACGAGTTACTTTTTTGGAGTAACTGAGTAATGAGTAACAAAGTTACATTTTGAAGTAACGGTGCCCACCTATGCTTATGGGCTATGGCTCCCAAGTAAAACTCATGACTTCATATTTTGAAATTGCGTTTTTTGGCTTTTAGTGACCAGATACAGACAAATAAGTGCCAGCACTGTATTTCTGAGACAAAACTGGTCTAGAAACATCGTTTTCATTTATATTTATCAATTTGAAATTTTCACCTTTGTGACCTTGACCTGAGCTTGACACTAACTTCACTTAAAGGCAATGTTTCACCTTTGTATTAGTTTTAAACTGATATAGCCATTATCTTGGGCTGTTATTGAAATGTCTAAATTACTAAGGTAATTTTTCCCAAAACTTAACCGTTTTTAAGCAATTTAATTTACCATTTGCAAAATGACTCCAGGCTGGTGCAGCCGCTGATTGGCTGACAACACTTGTTCAGCTAATCAGCGGCGGTCTATAGCTCAATAATGACGCCATTCGCCCAAATCTAAAAACTTAATTTGTATAAAGTTAAGTGACTTATCGAGTGAAAGCGGAAAACGTCATTTGATAGCTTGATACAAGTTCTATCGAAAGTACTTCAGTATTTTTTAGATCAGGTCAAAATTGAGGTCACCAGAGGTCATCAAAGGCCATTTTTTCAGTTTTTCCTATTTTAGGACATTGCTCCAGAAATTCTCATATATCTTGGAAACTATGCTAGTTAGAAACAAACTGAAAAAGCAAACGCCAGCCAGTTAATTTTTCAATCGACAAAGTGTCCTCAAGTTTGATCTCAGGTCAATATTTGAGGCTTCAGAGGTCAAAAAAGAAAAAGTTTTTTTTTGTGTGTGCAAAATCGTGTTTCGCTATTTACTTTTTACTTAATAAAGATAACGGAAAACTGTTTACGCCATTGTGTTTATCTCGTCAAGGCGTTTCGAATGATATACATGGTGACCTAGTTAAGTCAGCTTTTAAAAAATGACCTCAGGTCAAGGTCAAGTGGTGACCCAAGTAGGGCATGTTGCATATGGGAAGACTTGTCTCGACAAGACAAACACATTGCTGTCTGTTTTACTTCTCAAATGACCCCATAGGGGTCACAGAACAAAACTTACACTTGGATCATCAAGAATATCCTATAATAACATGATCCAGAAGTAATTGGACTAATACCATGCATATCCTTGAAATAGGAAGCATTTGTATATTTCCCCATTGACTTATTATGGGGAGGTTACGAAATTGACCTGACCTTAGGTCACCGATATCAACATTCCGAGATATACGAATTGTAAGTACTTATGCCTTCATGACATCATGTAAGTTGCAAACTGATCGGTGAGAAACACTGACTTTGGCACAACTGCAAACATTTTTGGAGGTGGGGTCACTTGACCTGGTCTGATGCCCTGACCTGAAATGACCCGAGGTTATTTTTTTCTCAAAGTGTGCGCAATTGATGTCCTAACAGGTGTGCCAAAACCCGGCGGCGCCGCGCGCCGCCGTTTTTTCGCTCTCTTTGAAAAACCTGGGGGGGGGGGGGGGGGTGGGGAGAATTCACCCCCCCTGCAGTGCGCGGGTTAATAACATTAAAAAGATTCATACATATTTTGGTATTTCTTAGATCCAGATGTAAAGGGAATGGTTCACCTTTATCCATAGGTGGGCACCGGTCCGTTACTCAGTTACTCCGTTACTCCGTTACTAACGAAGTTACTTTTTTGAGTAACAAAGTAACGAACAAGTTACATTTTTTACCGTAACGGACCGCGTAACGGAAGTTACTTTTGTGGTCCGTTACTTCGTTACTTTTTAGTCCGTTACTCCGTTACTCGGTTATTTTTCCTTTACTTTTTCTCTAAACGCCTGGGTTTATTCGCACCAGCACAATCAATGCCTTACACACGTACACAAATCGAATGTCATATGGCGTAAAGGGCTGTCAAATATCGTACCTGTTGGGCTGTTGCTTAATGCGGTGCAAGCTCAATGACTGCGATAAAGGTAGCTGTCTCCCGATCCCGATGCCGCGAAACGTTGACAATGTTCGTCAGCTGATATAGGCCGGCGGCGAGCTGGCGGCACTAGTTTATGATTAAGGCGAACTTCGAGTAACGATTAGCGAACCTCTGGGAATTACACGCACTGGAGGGAGGGGAGGGCGATTCCGCCCCCCCCCCCCCCTCCCCCTAAGATATCGGCCCCCTTAAGAGCTATAATAACGAAATTTTAGGGTACGGAGGTTCTGCAGGGAACTCTGTTTTGCGAAATTTTCATGTCCCTATGTCAATATCTTCGAGGTCAAATGGGTTCAAATATGATTTGTTTTAGCACTTTGCTCCAGAAACCACAAAATATCTCGAGAACTATGTAGCTAGGAACAAACGAAAAAGCATTCGAAAGCTATTGAAATATGCAATCGCCATGGTGTCCTCAAATTTTAGCTCAGGTCAATAGTTTAGGCTCCAGAGGTGATCAAAGGTCAAAAAGGCTATTTATGGCAAAACAGTTTTTCGAAAATAACTGTTTACCTAATAAAGGTAAGGTAATCATTTTTACGTCATCGTGTTTGTCTCGCATGGCGCTTCGAAATATATTAATGTTGACCAGTTAAGGTCAACTTAGACATTTTCCCTCAGGGCAAGGTCAACAACAAGGATGCAAGGTGACACAAGATGGTCATGCTGCATATTGGGAGACGTGTCTCGACGAGACAAACACATTGGTACCGGTTTCACTTCTCTATCTTCATTCTGTCGGAATTGATATCACATCGTTTTACAAAAGTAACTGAGTAACGGAGTAACTGTAACTTCCGTTACATTTTTTGACGATGTAACGGAGTAACGAGTAACGAGTTACTTTTTTTAGTAACGGAGTAACGAAGTTACATTTTGAAGTAACGGTGCCCACCTATGCTTTTAACATGGGGTTTTGAACTGGGTTGGCAGATTAGTAGAGATCGAAAAACGGGTTGTGAAATAATAACCTCGCTATGCTAAGTAATTTCGACACAGGACTAGTGGGCCCCTTTTAGAAGAAGAAGTTTCATTTCCCCGACACTTGTTTCGGGTCCTCACAACGGTTGTTTACGTTACAAGCAGCCTGTGTATATATGCCTAAAGTCCGTCGTTATTGTGTGCAATAGTATTCATATCCAAGCTACCATATGCATGACGTCATAATTGTCATGAAGTTTTTTATGGCCATGAAGGAGAAAAGAGAAATGTGCCCATTTTTCGACGGATATCCATCTATCGTCCAAACAAATGCCAGATTCGTTTTTCAGCTCGAAATACCCTTTATAGCCAAATTTCAAGACAACTTTCAAGGTGACCTATTCCCTTTAAGCGAATGTTTGCTCATATTATTGTTCCAGATATCCAGCCCCTGGCATTGCTGATCAGATCTCACCTGACCTTTCGTATGACCAGTCAGCCAACCAAGATGTTCTACATAGCCCATAGTTGAATACCCTGAACATAATCAAACATAGACTTAACTCTTAAGTTAAATGTCTTAGTGAGAGTAATGTACACTTACTATACCATTAAACAAAATCCACATCCTGCTCTGATTGTGAACGGCCGGCCTGTGATCCGACAGTCGCCACCAGCCGCCACCATGTCTCGCTACTACCCGAGTAGCCGCGGCACGAGTCGCGGCCGCGGCGGCTACTACGGCAGCTCGTACGTCCGCGGCGGCGGCGGCAGCAGCGGAGCCGGCGGCGGCTACAGCGGCGGCGGCAGCGGCTACGGAGCCAGCGGCGGCGGCACCGGCTACCACGAGAGCCGCGGCGCCGGCAGCGGCAGCAGCAGCGGACCGGGACGCTACTACCCGGACAGAGACCGGCGTGACGCCAGCTCTGGTCAGTGGCGCCCGGAGACACGAACTCTTTGTCTGTGGATAAACTATTAGAACATAACGTGTAACATTACCTATGTAGTCTTATTCCGTGTTCGTCGCTGCTGGTGTGTGTGTGTGTGTGGCTCCTTGTGCCGGGCGGGCTGAGTCCGGAGTGTCTGACGCCGCCGGCGGCTGGCAGGCGGCCCGTCCAGCCACCGGGCGCAGCTGGAGATCGCCAAGAAACTGGTGGACACGCTGATCCAGTCGTCGAGCGGCAGTCGGCGGCCCAGCGAACACTACTCTGGCAGCGGCGAGCCCACCTACAAACGGCCCCGCGACGAATCGTACGACCGCGACCGCGTGAGTACCGGGTGGGGGGAGGGGACGGCAGCCGGGGAGACGGGAGGGCACCGGGCGGAGCCGGCAGACGCTCACCGTCAGCAGCTGAGAGGCGGCGATACAAGAGGACGGCGCTAAACGGCGGCCCGAGGTGAAGCGTTGCTGGTCGGGGCTGGTAACTTGTGGCGGACGCCGAGGAACGGAGAGAGGATAGATGGATGGATGTGTGTTGAGGCAGGAAGACTTGCAGGCAGGTTCGGAAGAGGCGGCGCCGAGGGTGAGAAAGAGAGAGCGAGAGAGGCAGATGTGGACAGATTTGGGATGAAAACGAGTGTTCTGACCCTTCACGTCTTGACAGCATGAGTTGTGACATGTTTGAACGAAACGCCTGTGTTGGTTGTGGTCAAAATATGGCAAATGCTGATGGATACTGATCGATCTCCGTCCGTCCATATTCAAAACGCTGTTGTACATGACGCGTACGGTATGCATTTGCGGCTCAAACGTTGGTCGAGGAGCATAAAGGACCATCTTGCATAAACGAAAACTGAAACGGGGTTATCTTTGGCAATTCTTACGTTCCAAGACGCATTAATGACACCCATTAAAACCGTCGATCATAACGAAGGACCGCAATGGCTATTTATAATCCATTATTGCGTTTGGAGACGCATTTGTAATACATCCACTAATACCAACACTGCCCGATTGCGGTTGAAGACGCATTGATAGGAATTCACTGATAAATTGATGTTGCTCGCTGTTGATTTAGAGCTTGTGTGCGCTTACGGCGGCGATGGCAGCCCTGCGAGGGCTCAGCAAGCTAAGAGCTTCGTATTCTGGGACCGTGGTGACCGCTTTAGAATGTCATTGTGACGCCTCCGGTTGACAGTGAATGCACCTGTATACTGACGTTGAACGGACAGGCTGCTAACCAGACAAACGGCCGCGCCCAAGTCGCCGGCCGCCGGCGGGCCGACAGAATGCGGTGACCGCCGGCCGAGCGGGTCCGTCGTGGCGCCCTCGCGGCGCGGCCGACCGCTCCGGGACCCCGTGCTAACCGCGGTCGGTGCCGCCGGCCGCCGCTGCCGCCCTGCCTGCAGTCGAGCTCTCTGCGCAGCCGTCACTCGGACTACCACTACCGGCGGGACGACTACGCCGACCGTCGGCCCAGAGACGACTTCCACGCGCCGTCGCGACGGCCGTTCCGCGCGCGAGGCTACGCGCCACGCCGCGGCACTGGCTACGTGCCGCGCGGCGGCCCGCCGCGCCGCCCCTACGGAGACTTCGACGGTGGCGAGTCAAGGTAACGCGCCTCGGGACGGCGGCTCGGGAGGGGGCGGCCGTGTCCCTCACAGACAGACAGGGGTCTGCCTCGAGCGGGTCCACCGTCGGCGCTACCAGCCGCAGACAGTATCTGTAGAGCGACTTTCTTTAACATATCTATCTTATATTATTTATCTATCTTAATGCCTGCTGTGCTATGTTGTTTGTTTCCTCTTCAACGTATGGGTTTTGATTACAGCCATCTAAGTTAGCGGAAATAGCAGAGTTCGGGTACGTAGGGCACATCAGGTGAATACGTCTGTTCGCTGCATGTATTTAGGAAGTCATTGAATAACAACACGATTGCGATATGTTGGAGGATGTTAACATTATGTGAGTGCTCTTTCCTTTGGTTCCACTTTTGTCTTGGGTATCCGGCGACTTACCCAATTGCTATGGTGTACGGTCACATGTCCACCAGCTGTTATTCTCACGGGCCCAGCGCTGCTCAGCTGCCAACATCCCCTTCAAACGCACTCAACATCTCACCCATCTGTTCACTGTTCTACAATCGCGACCTGGCCGGTATTGCTGCCGATCTTGATTTGAGATCAGGTAGCTGCAACAAAACGGCAGTTTTGGTTCTCCCCTGAAAGGAATGTGTGGCAAATAATTAGGTTAACCACCAAAGGCATGCCTGATGCCTCGTGTCTGTTAGTCTCAGCATGTCTTTCTTTATCCTTAAATCATGTCATGACGCTATGGTTGCTACGTCATGCCATGCCAGGAGGTTACAAAGCCTCATGGCATGACACTTTGGAATAGGTACCTACTCAACTTGTGCACTTCAGGGTAAGTTCAAAAAGGTGCCCATGTATGGTAATCTTGATTTTCGATCGAAACTGGTTTTCCTGGACTGCCGAGTTATTACTTGCTCACTGGTTATGAAACAGTAGAACGCAACAACTGTAGCGTGTATCCGGTTTCTGGAACAGGACAACTCAGCGTTCAAGAAATGTTATTCAAGACCTCGATCTTGAATCACTGTTCCAGTGGGCTTTGTGTAGCATTGTCTTCTGGAAACAATAGATTAGTAAAGTATTGGTATTCTCGACAACAGTTTTGTAGTGTGATCAAATTTAACATCATTACCAACTATTGGCCAGAATCCTTGAAAAATGTGAAATAGGTGTCGAGGTGTCGATAGGTGCCGATTGGAGTCATTGACTCATTATCTCGGAACGGAAGGTCAGCAGTCACATAGCCTCGCGTCGTGTACTGTGT
>JAXIVJ010001300.1:0-92500 GCA_036785665.1 Chirona hameri | reverse complement strand
TATAAAAATAAATGTTTATTATTAAAATAAATACCTGAATCGCATCGGTTAAAATGGACATTGAACGTATTGGCTGGCAATGTAAATTAGCTGGCTATATAAATAAATGGTGTTATTAAAATGAATACCTAAATCAGACCGGTTAATGGGCATCAAACGTATTGGCTGGCTATATAAATTAGCTGGCTATATAAATAAATGGCTATATAAATATATGGCCATATAAACATAAGGCCATCTAGTGGTTGTATGAATTAAGCGTTGGTCCTGCTTTTTCCGTCATTGAAAAGTTCACGAACGACACAGTGAAACTGTCTCCCTAAGTGTTGGATTTTTCGTTTGAATACCTGGTCCCGGAGAGTAAAAATCCTTAGGTGGAGAGTAAAATTGTATTTTGAGGAAAACTAAGATTTTCATTTTTTTAAAGAATTAAACATTTGGAAAGTAAAAATTCCTGATTTATAATATATAATAAATCCTTGAGGAAAATTACATTTTATTTTAACTACAATGTCCATAAGAACAGATGAAAAGTGAGCAAATGTCCAGACAAAAATGAAGAGAGCAAAATTCTTTTGACTCAAAAAAGTCCAGAAAATGGCCAAAATTCCCAGGTTGTATAGCCAGCTCCCTCCTCGGGACTGGTGTGACTTTGTAGCCCCAGCGTGTGTTTGACGCTGTTACCATGGTTACAGGGACCGGTCGTTCGAGGCTCGCAGGGATGATGCGGTAAGTGGGCTCATTACTTACATCCCAGTCATTGAAGTACCTATACTGAACTGTGAAATGAACTCAAACTGTATTATAAGATGCTAATCATGTGAACTTGCTGTTCTAAATGCATCTGATACATTGTGATTTGGTAAAGGTTCTTAAGCAGCCTTTGGGTAAAACTATTTTCAATCAAATTTCTAATCGCAAACTGGCTCATCCGGCTCTCATCAATGAAGTTCCACCTGGAAAGCCATAATGACTAGTAATGTATGGAGTTGTATCAGCCGTTGCTGCGTGTTAACGGCTCTTAGTGTGGCATTGTTCCCCTGGTGCAGCCCTGTCGGTCCCACTCTCTGTGTTCCCCTGTTGCAGCCCTGTCTGTCCCCCCCCCATGTTCCCCTGTTGCAGCCCTGTCTGTCCCCTGTGTTCCCCTGTTGCAGCCCTGTCTGCCCCTGTGTTCCCCTGTTGCAGTCATGTCTGCCCTGCTCTCTCTGTGTTCCCCTGTTGCAGCCCTGTCTGCCCCCCCCATGTTCCCCTGTTGCAGCCCTGTATGTCCTGCTCTCTCTGTGTTCCCCTGGTGCAGCCCTGTCTGTCCCGCTCTCTCTGTGTTCCCCTGTTGCAGCCCCGTCTGCCCCCCCCCCCCCCCCCATGTTCCCCTGTTGCAGCCCTGTCTGTCCCGCTCTCTGTGTGTTCCCCTGGTGCAGCCCTGTCTGTCCCGCTCTCTCTGTGTTCCCCTGTTGCAGCCCTGTCTGTCCACCGGTGTTCCCCTGTTGCAGCCCTGTCTGTCCCGCTCTCTATGTTCCTCTGGCCTGCTGACGCCGGCCCGTGTCTCCTCCACAGCCACGCCCCAGCTACCCGGCCAGCAAGCAGCTGGTCACCAAGTGTCCACACTGTCACGCGCGCTGCGCCACCTTCGCGGACTTCCGAAAACATCAGCTGGGCCGCGACCACATGGCGGCCATGCGGCGCGTGCTGATGAAAATCCGCGCCGAGCTCGGCAAGATGCGGCTCACGCAGCGCGACGAGCAGAAGACGCTCGAGGCGGCCGAGATCGCCAAGGACCCCGAGTTCGAGAGCCTTCCGACCCAGTTCTGCACCCTGTGCCGTCTCCAGTACAGGGTAGGTGGGGTGGGGAAATAGGGCCCAGTTCTGCACCCTGTGCCGTCTCCAGTACAGGGTAGGTGGGGGTGGGTAAATAGGGCCCAGTTCTGCACCCTGTACCGTCTCCAGTACAGGGTAGGTGGGGTGGGGAAATAGGGCCCAGTTCTGCACCCTGTACCGTCTCCAGTACAGGGTAGGTGGGGGTGGGTAAATAGGGCCCAGTTCTGCACCCTGTACCGTCTCCAGTACAGGGTAGGTGGGGTGGGGAAATAGGGTCCAGTTCTGCACCCTGTACCGTCTCCAGTACAGGGTAGGTGGGGGTGGGTAAATAGGGCCCAGTTCTGCACCCTGTACCGTCTCCAGTACAGGGTAGGTGGGGTGTTGAAATAGGGCCCAGTTCTGCACCCTGTACCGTCTCCAGTACAGGGTAGGTGGGGTGGGGAAATAGGGCCCAGTTCTGCACCCTGTGCTGTCTCCAGTACAGAGTAGGTGGGGTGGGGAAATAGGGCCCAGTTCTGCACCCTGTGCCGTCGTTCTGCACCCTGTGCCGTCTCCAGTACAGGGTAGGTGGGTGTGGGTAAATAGGGCCCAGTTCTGCACCCTGTGCCGTCTCCAGTACAGGGTAGGTGGGGTGTTGAAATTGGGCCCAGTTCTGCACCCTGTGCCGTCTCCAGTACAGGGTAGGTGGGTGTGGGTAAATAGGGCCCAGTTCTGCACCCTGTACCGTCTCCAGTACAGGGTAGGTGGGGTGTTGAAATAGGGCCCAGTTCTGCACCCTGTGCCGTCTCTAGTACAGGGTAGGTGGGGTGGGGAAATAGGGCCCAGTTCTGCACCCTGTGCCGTCTCCAGTACAGGGTAGGTGGGGTGGGGAAATAGGGCCCAGTTCTGCACCCTGTACCGTCTCCAGTACAGGGTAGGTGGGGTGGGTAAATAGGGCCCAGTTCTGCACCCTGTGCCGTCTCCAGTACAGGGTAGGTGGGGTGTTGAAATTGGGCCCAGTTCTGCACCCTGTGCCGTCTCCAGTACAGGGTAGGTGGGGTGTTGAAATAGGGCCCAGTTCTGCACCCTGTGCCGTCTCCAGCACAGGGTAGGTGGGGTGGGGAAATAGGGCCCAGTTCTGCACCCTGTGCCGTCTCCAGTACAGGGTAGGTGGGGTGGGTAAATAGGGCCCAGTTCTGCACCCTGTACCGTCTCCAGTACAGGGTAGGTGGGGGTGGGGAAATAGGGCCCAGTTCTGCACCCTGTGCCGTCTCCAGTACAGGGTAGGTGGGGTGTTGAAATAGGGCCCAGTTCTGCACCCTGTGCCGTCTCCAGTACAGGGTAGGTGGGGTGGGTAAATAGGGCCCAGTTCTGCACCCTTTACCGTCTCCAGTACAGGGTAGGTGGGGTGGGGAAATAGGGCCCAGTTCTGCACCCTGTACCGTCTCCAGTACAGGGTAGGTGGGGTGTTGAAATAGGGCCCAGTTCTGCGCCCTGTACCGTCTCCAGTACAGGGTAGGTGGGGTGGGGAAATAGGGCCCAGTTCTGCACCCCTGTACCGTCTCCAGTACAGGGTAGGTGGGGGTGGGGAAATAGGGTCCAGTTCTGCACCCTGTACCGTCTCCAGTACAGGGTAGGTGGGGGTGGGTAAATAGGGCCCCAGTTCTGCACCCTGTGCCGTCTCCAGTACAGGGTAGGTGGGGTGGGGAAATAGGGCCCAGTTCTGCACCCTGTGCCGTCTCCAGTACAGGGTAGGTGGGGTGGGGAAATAGGGCCCAGTTCTGCACCCTGTGCCATCTCCAGTACAGGGTAGGATGGGGTGGGGAAATAGGGCCCAGTTCTGCACCCTGTGCCATCTCCAGTACAGGGTAGGTGGGGTGGGTAAATAGGGCCCAGTTCTGCACCCTGTGCCGTCTCCAGTACAGGGTAGGTGGGGTGGGGAAACAGGGGCCCAGTTCTGCACCCTGTACCGTCTCCAGTACAGGGTAGGTGGGGGTGGGTAAATAGGGCCCAGTTCTGCACCCTGTGCCGTCTCCAGTACAGGGTAGGTGGGGTGTTGAAATAGGGCCCAGTTCTGCACCCTGTGCCGTCTCCAGTACAGGGGTAGGTGGGGTGGGGAAATAGGGCCCAGTTCTGCACCCCTGTGCCGTCTCCAGTACAGGGTAGGTAGGTGGGGTGTTGAAATGGGGCCCAGTTCTGCACCCTGTGCCGTCTCCAGTACAGATTACGGTACAGTGTACATACACAATACGCAGTGCGTGTACAGAGACAGGGACTGGAACTATGGCTCCTTGGAGGTGGACTGGGATGCGGAGACAGTGAAGAACTAGATGGCTCAGCGTTGTCAAAGCTGATAGCAGACAGACTACATGACTCGAGTTTTATCGGCAAAAATGGAGTATGTGAACCCTGGCTTGGTACTGAGCTACTTCCGGTTTCCATTCGAAGCCCTTGGTTCAACCACTGCTCACCCTTGCCGGTACGTGTGCACACGTAATCTTGTTTCTGTGCCTATCCTTACCAGCTGTGTTGTCTGCGCAGGAGATCGAGGGCGTGGTTCATAACGAGACTGATTGGCACCGTAAGCAACGCGCCTATCAGAACCCCTCCTGCAAGACGTGCAACATGAACTTCCCGGCTCGCATCGCCTACGAGAAACACACCGGCACGTTCACACACATCCAGAAAACGGTGGGTGTGAGGTGCCAGGTTACCTGAGGGAGGTGACGGGGGCGCCAGTTGCAGCGGGTTCGGCCTGTTAAGGCTACTGTGGGGTTATAGAGCTGCGGATCCTTGGAGCTTTAATGCGGTAGAATGTCTGAACCTGGTTGATATTTTTGCTCCGTTTCTGCGTCTTGGTTTGACAACTGTGGCTGTGCAGTGCTGTTTTCGTTTATGTCATGTTCGTTCATTGATTATGTGCGCACATAATGGTAATGCCTCACAGCTGCGAGGCCCCCTAAACCCTAAAACACCACCACCACATGTTCACTGGGTAAGACAAGTCCGTGTCACGTACATTGTGTATCTGATCGTGGTGGTAATTCTGCCCGGCCGTCCGACCCGCCCCCCCCCCCCCTCCGTGCCGTGTCAATCTGAGCTGACCCCCCTGTGACCGGACCCTCCCCCGTCTGACACCCCCTCTCTTCTCGGCGCCCCGTGCCGTGTCAGTCTGAGCTGACCCCCCTGTGACCGGACCCTCCCCCGTCTGACACCCCCTCTCGGCGCCCCGTGCCGTGTCAGTCTGAGCTGCCCCCATGTGACCGGACCCCCCCCCCCCCCGTCTGACACCCCCTCCTCTCGGCGCCCCGTGCCGTGTCAGTCTGAGCTGCCCCCATGTGACCGGGACCCCCCCCCCCGTCTGACACCCCCTCTCCTCTCGGCGCCCCGTGCCGTGTCAGTCTGAGCTGCCCCCATGTGACCGGACCCCCCCCCCCCCCCGTCTGACACCCCCTCTCCTCTCGGCGCCCCGTGCCGTGTCAGTCTGAGCTGCCCCCATGTGACCGGACCCCCCCCCCCCCCCCCGTCTGACACCCCTCTCCTCTCGGCGCCCCGTGCCGTGTCAGTCTGAGCTGCCCCCATGTGACCGGACCCCCCCCCCGTCTGACACCCCTCTCCTCTCGGCGCCCCGTGCCGTGTCAGTCTGAGCTGCCCCCATGTGACCGGACCCCCCCCCCCCCCCGTCTGACACCCCTCTCCTCTCGGCGCCCCGTGCCGTGTCAGTCTGAGCTGCCCCCATGTGACCGGACCCCCCCCCCCCGTCTGACACCCCTCTCCTCTCGGCGCCCCGTGCCGTGTCAGTCTGAGCTGCCCCCATGTGGCAGGACCCCCCCCCCCCCGTCTGACACCCCTCTCCTCTCGGCGCCCCGTGCCGTGTCAGTCTGAGCTGCCCCCATGTGACCGGACACCCCCCCCCCCCCGTCTGACACCCCTCTGCTCTCGGCGCCCCCGTGCCGTGTCAGTCTGAGCTGCCCCCATGTGACCGGACCCCCCCCCCCCCCCCCGTCTGACACCCCTCTCCTCTCGGCGCCCCGTGCCGTGTCAGTCTGAGCTGCCCCCATGTGACCGGACCCCCCCCCCGTCTGACACCCCTCTCCTCTCGGCGCCCCGTGCCGTGTCAGTCTGAGCTGCCCCCATGTGACCGGACCCCCCCCCCCGTCTGACACCCCTCTCCTCTCGGCGCCCCGTGCCGTGTCAGTCTGAGCTGCCCCCATGTGACAGGACCCCCCCCCCCCCGTCTGACACCCCTCTCCTCTCGGCGCCCCGTGCCGTGTCAGTCTGAGCTGCCCCCATGTGACCGGACCCCCCCCCCCCCCCCCCGTCTGACACCCCTCTCCTCTCGGCGCCCCGTGCCGTGTCAGTCTGAGCTGCCTCCATGTGACCGGAACCCCCCCCCCCCCCGTCTGACACCCCTCTCCTCTCGGCGCCCCGTGCCGTGTCAGTCTGAGCTGCCCCCATGTGACCGGACCCCCCCCCCCCGTCTGACACCTCTCTCCTCTCGGCGCCCCGTGCCGTGTCAGTCTGAGCTGCCCCCATGTGACCGGACCCCCCCCCCCCCGTCTGACACCTCCCTCTCCTCTCGGCGCCCCGTGCCGTGTCAGTCTGAGCTGCCCCCATGTGACCGGAACCCCCCCCCCCCCCGTCTGACACCCCCTCTCCTCTCGGCGCCCGTGCCGTGTCAGTCTGAGCTGCCTCCATGTGACCGGAACCCCCCCCCCCCGTCTGACACCCCTCTCCTCTCGGCGCCCGTGCCGTGTCAGTCTGAGCTGCCTCCATGTGACCGGACCCCCCCCCCCCCCCCCGTCTGACACCCCTCTCCTCTCGGCGCCCCGTGCCGTGTCAGTCTGAGCTGCCCCCATGTGACCGGACCCCCCCCCCCGTCTGACACCCCCTCTCCTCTCGGCACCCCCGTGTCGTGTCAGTCTGAGCTGCCCCCATGTGACCGGACCCCCCCCCCCCCCCGTCTGACACCCCTCTCCTCTCGGCGCCCCGTGCCGTGTCAGTCTGAGCTGCCCCCATGTGACCGGACCCCCCCCCCCCCGTCTGACACCCCTCTCCTCTCGGCGCCCCGTGCCGTGTCAGTCTGAGCTGCCCCCATGTGACCGGACCCCCCCCCCCGTCTGACACCCCTCTCCTCTCGGCGCCCCGTGCCGTGTCAGTCTGAGCTGCCCCCATGTGACCGGACTCCCCCCCCCCGTCTGACACCCCTCTCCTCTTGGCGCCCCGTGCCGTGTCAGTCTGAGCTGCCCCCATGTGACCGGACCCCCCCCCCCCCCCCCGTCTGACACCCCTCTCCTCTCGGCGCCCCGTGCCGTGTCGGTCTGAGCTGCCCCCATGTGACCGGACCCCCCCCCCCGTCTGACACCCCTCTCCTCTCGGCGCCCCCGTGCCGTGTCAGTCTGAGCTGCCCCCATGTGACCGGACCCCCCCCCCCCCGTCTGACACCCCTCTCCTCTCGGCGCCCCGTGCCGTGTCAGTCTGAGCTGCCCCCATGTGACCGGACCCCCCCCCCCCCCGTCTGACACCCCTCTCCTCTCGGCGCCCCGTGCCGTGTCAGTCTGAGCTGCCCCCATGTGACCGGACCCCCCCCCGTCTGACACCCCTCTCCTCTCGGCGCCCCGTGCCGTGTCAGTCTGAGCTGCCCCCATGTGACCGGACCCCCCCCCCCCCCCCCGTCTGACACCCCTCTCCTCTCGGCGCCCCGTGCCGTGTCAGTCTGAGCTGCCTCCATGTGACCGGAACCCCTCCCCCGTCTGACACCCCTCTCCTCTCGGCGCCCCGTGCCGTGTCAGTCTGAGCTACCCCCATGTGACCGGACCCCCCCCCCCCCGTCTGACACCCCTCTCCTCTCGGCGCCCCGTGCCGTGTCAGTCTGAGCTGCCCCCATGTGACCGGACCCCCCCCCCCCCGTCTGACACCCCTCTCCTCTCGGCGCCCCGTGCCGTGTCAGTCTGAGCTGCCCCCATGTGACCGGACCCCCCCCCGTCTGACACCCCTCTCCTCTCGGCGCCCCGTGCCGTGTCAGTCTGAGCTGCCTCCATGTGACCGGACCCCCCCCCCCCCGTCTGACACCCCTCTCCTCTCGGCGCCCCGTGCCGTGTCAGTCTGAGCTGCCCCCATGTGACCGGACCCCGCCCCCCCGTCTGACACCCCTCTCCTCTCGGCGCCCCGTGCCGTGTCAGTCTGAGCTGCCTCCATGTGACCGGACCCCCCCCCCCCCCGTCTGACACCCCTCTCCTCTCGGCGCCCCGTGCCGTGTCAGTCTGAGGTGCCCCCATGTGACCGGACCCCCCCCCCCCCCCCCGTCTGACACCCCTCTCCTCTCGGCGCCCCGTGCCGTGTCAGTCTGAGCTGCCTCCATGTGACCGGACCCCCCCCCCCCCGTCTGACACCCCTCTCCTCTCGGCGCCCCGTGCCGTGTCAGTCTGAGCTGCCCCCATGTGACCGGACCCCCCCCCCCCGTCTGACACCCCTCTCCTCTCGGCGCCCCGTGCCGTGTCAGTCTGAGCTGCCTCCATGTGACCGGACCCCCCCCCCCCCGTCTGACACCCCTCTCCTCTCGGCGCCCCGTGCCGTGTCAGTCTGAGCTGCCCCCATGTGACCGGACCCCCCCCCCCCCCCCCGTCTGACACCCCTCTCCTCTCGGCGCCCCGTGCCGTGTCAGTCTGAGCTGCCCCCATGTGACCGGACCCCCCCCCCCCCCGTCTGACACCCCCTCTCCTCTCGGCGCCCCGTCAGAACCAGTCGGAGCGTCGTGCCGAGCGCCGCGACGCCGCCGACTTCCAGAAGGGCGACTTCATGACGCTGGACTCGGTCGGTGACGTAGACGAGGAGGGAGGCCGCGTCCGCGAGCAGCAGGCGCAGGAGGACTCGGACGAGCCGCAGCTCAGCGCCACAGAGAAGCTGGCGGATCTGGTCGACTACGATGGAAAACATGCCGTTGGTGGGTGTGACGTCAGAGGGAAGGAGGGGGGGCCGCTCCGACGGACGGTCAGAAGAAGGGAACGGGCTGTGACGATATGGTGTCGGTAACGTAACATTGAGTTACAAATCTCCGCGGATAACGTGCAGTACGTGATTTTCTCATTGTATTTTGAACCGTTAACGTTCGTGCTGTGGTATAAGTGATTTGTTTTAAAAATCATCTGGTGATGTCGCATCCTTTTCGCTTCCAAAGAGCATTTTGTTGGTGTTTGATGCGATTTGTCGTGATAAAATGTAATTTAACATTCACATGTTTCCCATTTGCTTTAAGCAGATCAGCTCTTGGACTATTGTTCCTCTGGAGTTGGAGCTCGCTAACACCTGGTGTGCTGACTTATGTGCCTGCCTGTCCCTGCGCCAGGCTCCAGCTACATGCGTAAGACGGAGGTGTACCACTGCGGCCTGTGCGACATCTACATCAAGATCACGGCCAAGGTGAACGCCGTGCTCATCAAGCACTGCATGGGCAAGAAGCACTTTGAGAACTACCGCAAGAAGCTGACCAAGCTGGCCGAGAAGGAGGAGGAGGAGCGGAAGGCGACGGCCGAGGCCGAGGCCGAAGCCGAGCAGGAGCCGGAGGATGACGGCAAGACCAGCCAGGTGGGTCACTGACTAGAGATGCGATTTTTACGACCCATTTTGTATCGGCACCGGTGTCGGCATTGACAAGTTCTGGCGGGTGTAGTTGTGATATCGGTACGACTGAAATCGGTATGGTCAACGATAACCGCATCCGACCGCAACACCACGCAACCACGTCATCTTGAGAGCGATGCTTACAAACAACACGTCATTCTGGGAAACAATGCACATTTCTGCACATGCATTTGCACAACAGTGCACATTGCTTAGCACTCATAACTCAGAATGCTGACTATTTAAGCACGTTCTATGCATGTCAAGTGACTTGTTGACGATTGTGAGTCTGTCTTAAGTCTGAGCGGCCGCCGTGGCGGCTGGTGCTAAGTGCCAACTGCGCTGTCTGGGATTCTGGACTTTGGTTGAGTCCAGCAACACTACTGACATTAACGCGTTGGCAAGGTATTGCATATGTCTTGTGTTGGTTAAAGCACGCTAAGTCGTGTTTCCTCGGTTAACGTCCGTAAGAACTTTCATTTTTCGCTTCTGCTGTCTGCTTCGATTTCCTTCGAGAACTGAGGTAGCTAACATCACTAGCAGAACGGTAACAACAATTGAATCCCGAAAATCCGCTTCAAGTAAACAAATTGAATTACATTTTAACAATGAAATCCGCTTCACAGTAACGTATATTTGCGATGCGTTTCTGTTGCGATTGTGACATTTGTATTTTGTACGAGCCGTTGACGTGCTGACACGGCAGGAGGACGGGGAGCTGCCGGACACTCCCAAGCCTAACGGGCGCGGCGAGAAGACGGGCGGCTCGGCTCCGAGCGAGGACGCCGCCCCGGCCGAGACGGCCCGGGAGGAGCCGCTGCCGAGCCGTGCCGACGACGCCGCCTGGGAGCAGATGGACGACAACTTCATCCTGGGCGACGACCAGGAGGAGGAGGCCGCCGAGAAACGCACCGTGGGCGTCACCGAGTAGACAGCGGCGGACCAACGGCGGAGGAGGGAGAGGATGCCGTGCTGTGTGGTGGAGGAGACGACGGCAGCGGGTCGGGGCGGAGGACGGGAAGAAGAGAGAGAGGAAGACGTGTGTAAAGAGAGAGGAAGACGTGTGTGAAGAGGATGGGAAAAGGAGGACGTATGTGAAGAGAGAGGGAGGAGGGCCTGCTGGGGAGGAGACTGCGGCGGAGGACGGGGAACAGAGGGAGAGAGAAGAGGCGTGGGAGAGGAGCGGAGGCGGCGCCAAGCTTCACCGGTGGGCTACCCCAGGTGGTCAAGAGAGGGGACTGAAGGTGGTGGGACGATGGCCGGAGGCAGTGATGGCCTGCGATAACCGACCGGAGCTGTGGCTCCCGCCAGAGCCGGGCCGAGGCTAGCCATGTGTGTGTGGGGGAGGGATGAGTATCTCTGACCACCTCTATGTGCGCGGTACGGGAGGCGCCGATGGTCAGGCGAAGGGCGCTGAGTGATGAGTGTGTGCCCGTGGGCCGGGATACAGAGCGCCGAGCGTCTGTCGGTCTGCGGCAGGATTGCGTGTGTGTCGGTCTGCCGGAGGCAGTGTGTACTCACTCTCACTGTGTAGGCGTGTCAGTGTGAGTGGGGCGGAGCCGTGAGCTGTGTGGGGAGCGGAGAAGGTGTCGGATGGACCCATCTCTGGGTACTCTGCGCCTGTGTACGTACTAGCTGGCGGTGGTGGAAGGCCCCACAGACGTCGGTGCTGTGAAGGGAACGCCCGCAGCGCCGCCCTGTGACGGACCGATGAACTACGCGGCCCGCTGAGGCGCGACAGTGGCGTGTGCCATGGAGCCGAGACCGCGGGCAAGGTGCGGGAGTTTGTGCCGTGTCGGAAGGCCGCAGTGAGCCACTGACCACGATGGCGGCATCGAGGGTGCGAGGGTTCAGCCGTGTTCCCCGGCTCTTTGTAGTTGTTCCCTGTAAGATACATGTTTCAGAAGACCGGAACGTTTTAGTTTTTAAAACCTAAGACGTGACAAAAATTGTGTTCATATTCATACGTCGGGACGTAGTTAGTTGTCAACATGAACTTTACTGTAAATATAAGGCCAAATTAATTTTGTGTTACTACTATACATCTCTTCTTCGGTTTAAAACCAAATATTGGTATGCTTCGAAAAGCTTGGTTCTCATCATTCCTTGAATAGAATGGATGTTAGTTTGGCAGGGTTAAATTGTATTTGGTGCCTTCGATGTCATTTTTAATGGTAGCCTTAGCGTGATGATATACGACGTATCATATATTCATTCATACATTCGTTACCATGTAGAATCATGGTAACGAATTAAATGGACATGCAAATGTCTTAGCTTTATTGTTGCTGGAAGCTGCGACCACAGCACGTTTGTAGCGACACGTGAGTGGTTTTAGACAATTACAGTCTGGAGACTGGAAGTAATAAGTAACAACCCGTTCATTTATTCGCAACGGTGCAGACTGGCCAGCTCTCAGTACAGCCGTGGAGTCAACACGGTGCATAGTCAACATGATACGCATGACAGCTAACCTTGATGTTAAACAGATGGATGTTCGATGGGGCTGAAAAAGGTCAGCAAACAATCTTCAACTATATGTGGTTAACAACAAAATTTAGTTCGGGACACTGGGCATTACGTGGTGATTTTTCGTTTAAACATAGCCGAATGGTCGGCATGGGACGCTTTTCAGTCCAGTGCAATGCTTAACCCGCGCCCCGGTGGGACTCTGAGCCACCTTCGCACTGGTGTGGGGGGAAAATGACCCCCCCCCTACTAACTCTTAACAGGGCTAGAAAGACGCGAAAAAAAGTTCGAAAGCTCTTGACAAGGACATTGGAAATTATTCGGGCATTGTTGGGCCCAGGTCAATAATGAGGTCACTAGAGGTCATCAAAGGTCAAATTTTCCAAGTACCTATAGGATGTTGCTCCAGAAACCCCCAAATATCTCGGGATCTATGATAGCTAACAAACGGAAAAAAGCAATCCAAAGTTCTTGCAAAATACAATGGCCATTGGTGTCCTTAAATTGTTTCGTGAATAATTTGTATCGGTTGAACATAGAGCAATAATCGCCATCGTGTTTGTCTCGTCAAGACGCTTCGAAACATATTGATGGTGCCCTGGTTAGGTCAACTTCAAAAACGTTCCTCATGTCAAGGTCATTTGGTGACCCATGTATGTAATGTTGCATATGGGGCGATGCGTCTTGACGAGACAAACGCAGTGGTACCATTCGCACGTCTCTATCTTTGTCCTATCAACAGTTAATGGCAAAACAAAATGTTGGGGACCTCAGCTGACCTTGCAAAGGTCACTGATCAACAATTGTACATGTGTCATCAAGAATGAGCCAAGATCACATGATTCTGATTAGGTCAACTTTCTGATTAGCATATTCTCTGAAAAGGTAGCATTTGTATATTTTCCCTATATTCCCATGGCGAGGTCACGAAATTGACCTCGCCTTAAGTTACCGATATAAAAGTACGAAATATTCGAATTGTAGGTACTTGTGACCTTATGAAGTCCTGTAAGTTTCAAATATATCGGACAAACACTGGCTTCGGCACGACCACAAACACTTTTGAAGGTAAGGTCACTTGACGTGACCTGGTGACCTGACCTGAGATGACCTGGGGTGAAAATTTTCACACAATTTGGGTAATTGATGCCCAAAAAGCTGTGCCAAATTTAGCGGCTCCGTTTTCCCGCTATTCCCGAGAAGAAAAAACGGGTCAAAATGACTCCCAATACAAGGGCGAGGGATAAAGTCTGACTGTGGTACGAAACAGACTGGTTATTGATTCGACACTGATTGAATCGAGTGGAATCGTTCAATAAAAATGCATTGAATCAAAACATAATTGATTCACCACTAGATATTTTGATTAATGAATCGTGATTGAATCAAAACCCGCATCAAATCAAGGCTGATGGAATCAAAAGATTTAACGATTCAGCTACACTGGTAAATTGTCCAAATACATGGAGTCCCAGTAGTTGCATTCAATTATACTGAAATACTATTGTTGTACCAATGTTTGAATGATCATATATATGCATGTTTCCATTTGTATTGATTTGACATAAATTCACCTCATATATTCAAATGTTGAATCAAACGTGAATCAATTAAAATATTTGTTTTGATTCTTTGAATCAGAATGAATCAATTCTCAAAATTGTATCCGTGAATCGAACGGTGATTGAATCATTCAGATTCCAAAATGAATCATGATTGAATCATTCCAAAAAAGTTGAATCAATAACCAGTCTGGTACGAAAAAGCCAAATTTGATTTCGAGACAGATCTGGAGTCAGCCATTTAGGTTGGAGTCGCACTCGTACCTGAAAATCACTTCACTCGGTAACCTTGGCTGTCATGCAAAGCTTCCATACAAAACGAGAACATTTTCTTACAAATGGGGTCAATGATCCTCCCACCAGAGAGAGAGAGAGAGAGATAGAGAGAGAGAGAGAGAGAGAGAGAGAGAGAGAGAGAGAGAGAGAGAGAGAGAGAGAGAGAGAGAGAGAGAGAGAGAGAGAGAGAGAGAGAGAGAGAGAGACAGAGACAGAGACAGAGACAGAGACAGAGACAGAGACAGAGACAGAGACAGAGACAGAGACAGAGACAGAGACAGAGACAGAGACAGAGACAGAGACAGAGACAGAGACAGAGACAGAGACGAGAGAGAACAAATAACATTGTATTGCCTCAGTGACGCCGTCGCATGTTTACAGCTGTTCGTGCTCCTGGTCTGACCAGATTTGTGAGACGTGATACCAGCAAAGTTTCCATTGGCCAGGACTGTTTACCAGACGGCCGGGCTTTCCAGTGAGCCGGCCAACTGCGCGGCGGGCACAGTGACTGGAATTCACGCGTCGCTCCCGTGCAAAACAACACGCCGTCACTCACATATCAGACGTTTGTAGCGTGCTGTTCGGCAGGTCTCCTCTGAGTTATGTAACCACTAACCAGTCACCGTATACTGTATACTGCATACTGTATAGTATACGACAGGCCGCCTGAGGCCCAGCTATCCGCGATGTTAGTTGAACGGAGTATGTGTGAACGATTCGCAGTGGACGTTCCCACCTAGCCCCAATATTCGCTAACAGAGTGATATGATAAAGAAACTTAGATGTTAAGCAGGCACGTAGCCAAGGGGGGGGGGGGGGCGCCCCCCCCCCCCCCCTTGGAGGCCTAGAGGGCCCTTTTCGGCGCGCCGAAAAGGGCCGACGAGACCGCGCGAAGCGCGGTATCATAGGCTCTTTACTACACGAAGCGTGGTCTTTAGAGAGTTTAGAGGACTTCAGAGGCCCTGTAGGGCCACCAGGGCCCTTTCTGAAAGACCAGAGGGCCCCTTGGACGTTCAAAAGAGCCATGTGCATGTCAGAGGGGCCCCTGTCCAGACCGAAAGGCCCCTGAGCGGGTCAGAGCTACCCCTGAGCTCGTCGAATGGGCCCCCTGGACACGTCGAATGGGCCCCTAGCCAGCACAGAGGGGCCCCTGGGCAGGTCGAGAGGCCCTTGAGCATGTCGGCAGGGCGATAAAGCGGCCAGCGTAGCCCCCTGCCAAGTCATAAGGCCCCTGAGCAGGTTGGAGGGCCCTTGGACAGACCCCAGAGGGCCCATGGGAAATTCAAAGGGCCCCTGTACAGGTTAGAGGGTCCCCTGACCAGACCGAAAGGGCCCCATATGTGGGTCAGAAGGGCCCCTGGACATGCCGAATGGGCCCCTAGTAAAAACGGAGGGGCCCATGGCAGGTTGGAGGGCCCTCGGAGCATGTCCCAAGGCGACAAAGCAGCCAGCGCAGTCCCTTGCCAGGTCGGAAGGGCCCCTTAGAAGGCTGGAGGGCCTGACCTTGGAAATCCATCCATTCAAAAACATTCGGACTAAATTTATTTATAAAAAAACAATTTTATTGATTTGACATAAATTCACCTCATATATTTAAATGTTGAATCAAACGTGAATCGATTAAAATATTTGTTTTTATTCTTTTAATCGATAGGAATCAATTCTCAAAATTGTATCCGTGAATCGAACGATGATTGAATCAAAGGTGGCGAAAACTCTGTGAGGTCAATCATCATGATGAGAATGAAATAACCGGTAACCTCATAATAAGTATGTAAAGAAATAAATTAAGACCGAAATTATATTAGATATTTCGCTATTGAAGCTTCGTCAGCAATGCACAATGATTGTGCATTGCTGACGAAGCTTCAATAGCGAAATATCTAATATAATTTCGGCATTAATTTATTTCTTTACATACTTATTATGAGGTTACCGGTTATTTAATTCTCATCATGATGATTGAATCACTCAGATTCCAAAATGAATCATGATTGAATCGTTCCAAAAAGTTTAATCGATAACCAGTCCGATGATAAGCATGTTTTAATATATGTGTGGCAGCAAAACATGTCCTGAAAGATAATATAACCTAGTGGTCATAAATATAAATATTTTATGTATTGTTCGAATGTCAATTTCCAGGTTTAATTAATACAACTTCATTTTTGGTTTAATCGCACGCTTCTGATCCTGACAAAAAAATATATAGCAAGTCAATGTTTCATTCACTTGCCACTAACAGAATCGTGCTGCCAGAAAATGAAATGAGCAGCCGGTTGACTGGTATAGCATGGTCCAGGGTTGTGCTCGACTCAGAGTCGGTGACTCAAATTTGACTCAAAACTGACTCGACTCAACTTGAGTCAGAATCGAGTCGCTTAAAGGGAGTGTGCCTACTGTTTTAGAATGTCAAAAATATTTGTCATACGGTAAGTAGCTGTTGGTTTGATTGTTGTATATGATGAAATTCACATCTGGAGCCCCTTTAGTTGAATTTTCACTTATATTGTTTTTTTTGTTTTTTTCTTCGATATCTATAAAACGATCGCCACTATAGTGATGTTATGTAAAACGGCGTACATAAGACAATACAATTACGGTCACATCATGCAAGATAGAAAGACGAGTTTTGCACAGCACGTTCTTGCCACTGTGAACTTTATTATGTGCAAGTTTCGTAGCTCTAAATTGATATCTTCTTCAAAAAATGGCCATCGGCCATCATCGAAATGGCCATCATCGAAAAACATGATGGCCGTCCAGTTTCTGTTCGGCTGCTGTTATCAGCGTGCACGAGCTGTTTTGTTGAATTGCTATTGGCTGGCGCTAACAATATGCTAGCAGTTTAATCGATAGTTGCAGTGCTTCTAGTAGCGGAAGCCCTCTGGAGTCTACCCGATAACTTTTTGCTCCCAAGCAAATTCCTGGAGTCTTTGAATATCTCAGCAACTAGGGTGAATCTGGAGAAATGAAGTATTGGTTCAATTCAGAAAATTGTGTTCTATAGACCAGTGTCAATAACCCTAACTAAGCGATGTGAGTAGGCACACTCCCTTTAAAGGGAGTGTGCCTACTGTTTTGGAATGCCAAAAATATTTTTCATACGGTAAGTAGCTGTTGGTTTGATTGTTGTATATGATGAAATTCACATCTGGAGCCCCTTTAGTTGAATTTTCACTTATATTGTTCTTTGTTTATTTTTGTTTCGATATCTATAAAACGATCGCCACAATGGTGATGTTATGTAAAATGGCGCACATAAGACAAAACAATTACGGTCACATCATGGAAGATAGAAAGACGAGTTTTGCACAGCACGTTCTTGCCACTGTGAACTTTATCACTGGCGGATTCAGGGGGGGGGGGGGGCAATCCGGCCATGCCCCCCCCCCCAAAAGCCTGGAAGGGGGGGGGGGGGGGGCAACATGTCTTTTGGCCCCCCCCCCCAAAAACAAAATAAAAAATATATATATAAATAACTGTAATATGAGCCTCAACGCATATAAAAAACAATAAAATTCCGTGTTCTGTGAAATTTTAAGAAAAAAAAAATGAACACGTTCATAAATAATGATTTCGTCGTCGACGAAGGAATAACTAGACCCACGACCAAGGGCGGATCCAGGGGGGAGGGGCGAACGGGGCCATGCCCCCCCCCCCCCCAAGCCTCTTTAAGGGGGGGGGGGGCAAACTATGTTTTGGCCACACCCCCCAAGACGCGAAATTTAATGCATGATATATTTGCGTTTTTAGAACGGTACTGGGTATCCCAAAATTGCAGCAGTCAAAATCAAGCTAGCCTCAGTCAAAAACCGAAAAATTTCGCGCCGCTTCGCGGCATGACACAAGTTTCGCAATTGCATATACAAATTTGGAAAATTAATTCCATTAAGTGTCTTGCAGAGGCTCTCCTTGGCGGTAATTGCTGGCCCCAGGGCCAACTCTCTTCATAAAATATTATCTTTAAAGCGGGCTACATGTTTAGCTTGTCTGCCGAGTTCCGAAAAAGGCGACGCGAACGCAAAGACGCGGACTTCGGCAACCGGAAGCTGTTCCAGCGGTGCCCAACTTGTTGGCCCGAAGAGCTAATAGTGGGGACCAGGCCAGGACTATCTCCCCAAGCCATCTCCCCCAGGCTCCTCCAGATCCACAGGGACCATTTATGCGCGGAAATGTCGGTCTGCCTCTTGCTACTTTGAAACCATTTGCACCGTTACCAGTTGTTTGTTACAGTTCGGTACATAGGTATGTATACAGACTACAGTTATTATTATCATATGTACTATTGAGCGCAGACTGCCACCGGCCATCGTGATTTACTATCCGAGGCTAATGTACATATATGAAAAACTACCTTCATTTCAACATTTTGCATCATACCGAGATGTGCAACCAGGAAAAGGGGTTACCTGAGGCTTGGCTCCACTCACGGTCTGGTTCCAATATTAAAAATGCGTTTTCCACGACCTAAAATTAAAATGTTCACGCAGCTTCGCGGCGTCACATCAGTGGCCATCGTCATAACGAAGCCATCGTCATCGTCTTCGTTTCGTCGTAACGCTGAATTGAATGAATAACATTTTTAGCTTATTATCCTCTACAAGTCTAAGAAGCTAAAAATGCCTATGTTTCTGGGTTTTATCAGGCAAACCCGAGCAAAAAAAAAAATCGCGCCGCTTCGCGGCGCTAAATAACAAGTACCTACTATAACATGCAAATCCACATTAGAAATGTTGCAAAGGTTTAAATACACGCATAACAAATTGGGGTACATTTTTTTTCGTCATTTCAGCCGACCCCCCACTCAAAAATTATCGGCGACGCCCCTGGGTACAGCTGACAATTGACATAGTTTTTCTCAGTGTAAGGCAATGTCGGAACAATACAAACTGCAAGCTGACATCTTTCCTTTTTCGGTATCCCAAAAGGTCGAAAACCTAAAAAAAAAAATGGGGAAAAAATCGAAATCGTGTGGTTGCAAAATAAAGTGGCCCAAATCCGGGAAGAAATTCGAAATTGGGGGTAAGGTCCGCTAAAAAACGGTTTGGCCCCCCAAAAAACGGCCGGCTGGATCCGCCCTTGAACTTTATTATGTGCAAGTTTCGTAGCTCTAAATTGATATCTTCTTCAAAAAATGGTCATCGGCCTTCATCGAAATGGCCATCATCGAAAAACATGATGGCCGTCCAGTTTCTGTTCGGCCGCTGCTATCAGCGTGCACGAGCTGTTTTGTTGAATTGCTATTGGCCGGCGCTAACAATATGCTAGCAGTTTAATCGATAGTTGCAGTGCTTCTAGTAGCGGAAGCCCTCTGGAGTCTACCCGATAACTTTTTGCTCCCAAGCAAATTCCTGAAGTCTTTGAATATCTCAGCAACTAGGGTGAATCTGGAGAAATGAAGTATTGGTTCAATTCAGAAAATTGTGTTCTATAGACCAGTGTCAATAACCCCAACTAAGCGATGTGAGTAGGCACACTCCCTTTAACCCGGCATTGGGTGGGGGGCGTTTAACACCTCCCTGCTGAACTTTCGTAATAGCTCAAAAATCAACAGCGCCATCAACGTGAAACTTCGGGTACCTTCTCCTACATCGATTTTACGTCTTTTGTGCAAAAATGAAGTAATTTCGTCCGACTTTTTCTTCTCGAGATATAGCAAATTTAGTGACGAGTTTGACACACGAGTTTGACACACAAATCAGCTAAACTTTAACAGACCGTACAAATGCCATATTTTGAGCAAAATGCAATCCAAAAACGTCAAAAGATAGCAAATGGCAAGGGCTACAACATGGCGATCTCGGATTTGTGAGCATTTTGTTTTTTTAGCCCCAAAAATGCAAAAAACTTTTTTAAATGCCCACAATGTTTTTCTCTCTCAAAGATATTAAAGGGAAATAATGACCTTTTGATTTTGTTAGCAACAATTTCTTAGGCTACCGTTATGGTTTTAAAATTACTTTATTTAAATTTAAGAATTAAATAAAATTTCTCCCAAATTCAAAGTTGTAAGTTTGGAAAAAATACAAAACAAGTACCTTGTGTACTTCATGAAGGTCATTGACAAATTCGTCCTTCCCTACCAGTATTCGCAAAGCACTCGGCACTGCGCCACAATAGCAAAAGGCGAAGGAAATGCATATTGGATACAATATTATTACGTCATAAGTTTCTGAAGTGTCAACTACTATGAAATACAGTGATAAAATACCTTTAATAATGATTAACAAGAAAATTCAAACTATTTGAATAAGTCTTTAATTAGCTTTCAACTCAAAATCAGATATATGTTGCAATGCTACACAAGAATGGCACCAGTGACGTCATTAACAAACCTACTGCGGGACTTGGGTATACTAATCAGGAACAACTCGCCACAATGGTTAAGTGCGCCGAGAAGCATGACAATGACTTTGTAAACAAATCGCCGACGCTAAATAGGTCGCCGTCGATGTGCATCGATGAGCTTCCGAATTAATTGCCAGTTTTGTGTTATTGTTTGTTAGTTTTTTTGGGAAAAATTATTATTTTTCATGATAATATAAAGCATAGTGTTATATACAGCCACAGACAAATTATACAAAACTCCTAATGTTGAAAACAAATGAATTGATTTTCAAAAATTGAGGGTCGCAACCACTAACTATGCCGCCGTTGATGTGCATCGATGAGCATCCGATTTGATTGCCACTTTGTTTCAATCGCTGTTAGTTTGAGAAGATCGCCGGGCATATAATCACAACAAGCAGAACGCACAATATATTTTGCACTCCATTGCGTTAAAAAAACAATACGGGAAAAGCCAGCAGTTTGATGAGGACCAAAAAGTGCTTGCAAGTACCGGTCGTTAAAAGTGTGGAACGCTTATCAACTTTAACTTGACGTATCTTTCGGTAGGAAAGTTTTCATGCAAAATGTGATGAATTTACAATATATTTTGGTCTCGTCTGGCGATTTCAAGTGCTAACTCCATTTTTGTGGAAAAAGGTCATTATTTCCCTTTAAAGAAAAAACGGAATATATGTCCGAGAACCACATGTGGTCAACTACCATGCCAAATTTCAAAATGATATCACCATTTTTGACTGACTTATAACATCTAAAGTATGGGTAACTCATGATGTCATATTTTGCAAATACGAGTTTTGTCTTGTATTGGCCAGATATAGACAAATAAATCCAGCACTGTATGTATGAGACAAAACTGGTCCAGAAACCTGCCTTTTTATTTAAATTGATCAATTTCAAATGTTGACCTTATGTGACCTGACCTTGACCTTAGCTTGACACTAACTTCACGTACATGAAGTCATGTGGTAAAATGACTAATCATTATCGAATTATACGCGTAAAATATCCATAAAGCATGTGTTGCATGACTTTCGCAGATATTTTGTGCATAGTGACCTTTTGTGACCTGACCTTGACCTTGGCCTTTGCCAACAATCTCACTTTAGCTCATTGGGGATGGGTATCATACCTTTGAGAGCACTTTGGGTGAGCATGGTCGTAATTGAAGGCTTTGGATGGAAAGTATGGCCCATAAACTCAAATACCTCGATTTTGACCTTTGACCTGACTGTGACCTGACATGTGACATCAATTTAAAATGTTGGAGTGTGCTTTAGATTCGTATCATTGAGTGCTTTCGACTGCCGCCTTGCGCGTCTCGCTGCGATCATTGGTTCGGAAGATAACCAGGGGGCGTTTAACGCCCCCCCCGTCAATGGGGTTCAGCTGAGACCCCAGTCAATGCCGGGTGTGAATCCTCAAATGTGCTGAGGAGTGGAGTGAGGACTGTGGTTAGTAAGTATTACTGGTTCACATGCTATAGCACTAGTAGTTCACAAGTTAGGTAGTGCTTGATCAAAATACAAGTATTTACATATAATAATCAATGAGTGTTTGCAAGTAACAAATACATTTGAACCAAAGACGTGAAGTCAGTTGAACATGAGTCAAAAATGAGCCGACTCAAGAAACTTGCACCACCTCCATGAGTCGGAGTTGAGTCGGGGGTAAAAGCAAATGAGTCAAAGTTGAGACAAACAAATTTCCCCCCGCTTGAGTCAAAGTTGAGTGACTCAAAACAAATTGCCCCCCCCCCCCCTCCGCTTGAGTCAGAGTTGAGTCAGAATCCCTTCGAAAATGAATCGGAGTCAAGTCAGTCTAAACAATATGAGTCGAGCACAACCCTGGCGTGGTCTGTCAGAAAATCGTCCTCTTGAAACCGTCCGAGTGGTCACTTGTCTGACGCGCGAGCATCAGTGACAGAAGTGTTTTTATTGCTTGGTGTTCTGATGATTGTGTGCTTTGCTTTATAATTGTGAACCGACGTGGGTGTTAGAAAGCCCTGTTCCTGTGGAGGGTTCAAAGCATATGTGATTATGATTATGATTGTGATGGTCGAATAATCTTTAATATACTACATGTACTGCACAGCACAGTGCACAGTATTGTGGCACGACCGCTCCGTGCCAGGGGGATCCAATCTTGAACGCCTGGCAGGTTGGTAATCGACCATATGTGTTGGTACTTGGTCGCACCTCAGCACACCACTTCCCGGATCGTTGTGGTTCTTACAGTCCAATCCACACTATCGATGTCCAATTGTCCATCAGTGGACAGCCTAACACACACTACACTGCCACCGAGAGAAGTATCCACCATCAATGTCGCCCTTGTAAATGACCATGTAATTAGGTGGCACAAGTATCCTCCAAATTTAGCAACTAGGCCAGTTGTAATTTCCTAACTTTTATTTCAGACCAAGGAACTAAGTACATACGGATAAAGAGTACGAAGAAACATCTCAGCAGAAACAAAATGGCGGTTAACAACCTACCGGGCTCCACATCACACAGCTGTTCGGGTTCATTATCACAAAACGAAGATGAAAAGAAATGCATGTTCATTTCGAATTCAACAGAATATGTTTCGCGTTGCGGAGAAGCAATGACTTGCGAATGCGCCATACACCACACAGTGCTCGCAGCTATCGGAAATATCAACACCAGGTCAAAACGACAGCTTATTTCAAGTTATTGAAAATATATAATAAAGCGAGGATCATTGACCTATATAAGTATAGACGAAGTACTCCAGCTGTTGCGTCGGCCGGCAGTCGTTCCCGGTTGAAGCAACACTCGCGCTGCAGCGGAGATAATATGAGTTAGCACGGCAATGCTTTTCCTATGGCGGAGGGGCGATATTTGACCATAATTACCGTGAACATTCAGGTTGAATAATTTTATTCCATGTTATTAATTATGAATGTCTCTACGTCTTCAAACCTTTTCCAGTGCGCTACCTCACGCGGTTATTGAGTTACAGGCCGGCAAATATCGCCCTTCCGCCATAGCAAAAGCATTGCCGCGCTAACTCAATCCCTTCTCCGCTGCGGCGCTAGTGTCGCATGGCGGAAACGGCTGCCGGACGGAGTAGTTCGTCTATACCTATATATGTCAATGGCGAGGATTATCAAACATCTGAGCCAGGTGATACAAACCAGAATGCACGCCACACAATCACTGGCGGATCCAGCTACCCAATATGGGGGAGGGGGGCTAATTTAACTGGGGGCCTCCCGGGCCCAAGGGGCCTCCAAATGACCTAAAAGGTAACCCTATTTTTCCCTTTTGCGGACTTGGGTTAAATTTTTCGCCATGCTATTCTTACGTGTAAGGACGTTTCAATTAAGTGTAAAAATAAAATTGATGGATATTTGCCTTCAAATATCTCAAATTTGTCATTTTATATGCTGTTTTACATACAAATAAGTTGTTCGCTAATAACTTTTGACTGAATAAAGCTAGAAGGGCACGGCAAACGCCATTTTGTTGTTATCAAGACGCGTTGAATGCTGTGCACATGCCCTCTTTCTGACATTTGGTGACCTTTGCCTAAGGTCAAGGTCACGGTGCAATGTCACTTTTCCAAATTTGACCTACACGGCGATGTTATCTATCTTTGAACTTGTCTTGAAGATAGGAATTCATTGGTATTCAAATAAGTGCGCGATCGTTGATGATTAACATCGCTGTGTAGGTCAAAATTATAAAGCAAACTGAGACATTTTCGGGCTTTCTTTACACCGGGAAGGAAGTTATGAAGTTAATATTCGACATTCAAATTAAAGTGAATTCAAAACTTGCCATTGACGATCATGCGTTCTTTAAGCACAATCGAATTCCTCGCAACAAGACAAGTTTTAAGATATATGACATCGCCACATAGGCCACAAATGAAAACCTAACCTTGAACCTTAACATTGATTTTAGGTCAAGGTCACCAAATTCAGACTGGTTATTGATTCGACACTGATTGAATCGATTGGAATCGTTCAATCGAAATTCATTGAATTAAAACAAATATTCACCACCAGATCTTTTGATTCATGAATGGTGATTGAATCAAAACCCGCATTAAATCAAGGCTGATTGAATCAAAAGATTTACTGATTCTTAACGATTCAAGTACACTGGTAAATTGTGCAAATACATGCAGTACCAGTGGCTACATTCATTTATACTGAAATAGTATTGCTGTAACCAGCGGTGTCGATTTGTCAAAATTATTGGGGGAGGGGGGACGGGAGGGCGAACAGACTGGTTATTGATCCCTTGTGGCCCATTGGGGGTCCAAGGGGCCACGATTTTACCAAAACGACTGAAATCGGGCAAAAATAACACATTTCATAATTGTAAAAGAATATGTAAGGAATAGGCACATCAAGTTTGCATTGGCGGATCCAGCCTGTCTCCGTTGCCCCCCCCCCCCCACGGAGACATCAGATCTTCATCAACAGATCTTTTTATGGCAAAAAAATACCCTCATTTTCGCGGATTTGGGCCGGTCTCCTTATTTTGATATTCGAGCTTAAAGGGAAATAATGACCTTTTGATTTTGTTAGCAACAATTTCTTAGGCTCCCGTTATATTTTTAAAATTATTTTATTTAAATTTAAGAATTAAATAAAATTATTCCCAAATTCAAAGTTGTAAGTTTGGAAGAAATACAAAACAAGTACCTTGTGTACATCATGAAGGTCATTGACAAATTCGTCCTTCCCTACCATTGTTAACATCGAGTGCGGCATTTGTGGAGCCTCTGTGACATTTCCGATCAAACTGAGCGCTGCTCGGACACCCGCTAGTAGCGCTTTCGTTCTCCATGGCAACCAGGCGTCAGCCAATCAAAAGCCAGAAAGGGAATACGTTCTGGCTTTTCATTGGCTCACGCCTGGTTGCCATGGAGAACGAAAGCGCTACTAGCGTGCGTTCGAGCAGCGCTCTGATCCGTGAAGCAATCCGTGAAGCATCCGTGATGCATGACTGACTATCAGTATAAGTCATGAATAACAACAACATGCAAACTATACCAACTCGAATAAAATAAGAGCGGAATGAATGAACCCCAGGCAAGCTAGTATTCGCAAAGCACTCGGCACTGCGCAACAATGGCAAAAGGTGAGGGAAATGCATGTTGGATACAATATTATTACGTCACAAGTTTCTGAAGTGTCAACTACTATGAAATACAGTGATAAAATACCTTTAATAATGATTAACAAGAAAATTCAAACTTAAAAACAATCATTTGAATAAGTCTTTAATTAGCTTTCAACTCGAAATCAGATATATTTTGCAATGCTACACAAGAATGGCACCAATGACGTCATTAACATAGCCTGCTACGGGACTTGGGTATACTAATCAGGAACAACTCGCCAAGTGCGCCGAGATGGTTAAGTGCGCCGAGAAGCATGACAATGACTTTGTAAACAAATCGCCGACGCTAAATAGGTCGCCGTCGATGTGCATCGATGAGCTTCTGATTTAATTGCCAGTTTTGTGTTATTGTTCGTTAGTTTTGTTGGGAAAAATTATTATTTTTCATGATAAAATAAAGCATAGTGTTATATACAGCCACAGACAAACTATACACAACTCCTAATGTTGAAAACAAATGAATCGAATTGCAAAAATTGAGGGTCGCAACCACTAACTATGCCGCGTTGATGTGCATCGATGAGCTTCCGATTTTATTGCCACTTTTTCCAATCGCTGTTAGTTTTAGAAGATCGCCGGGCATATAATCACAACAAGCAGAACGCACAATATATTTTCCACTCCATTGCGTAAAAAAATAATACGGGAAAAGCCCGCAGTTTGATGAGGACCAAAAGTACTTGACAAAAGGTCAGAAATAGTGCAAGTACCGGTCGTTAAAAGTGTGGAACGCTTATCAACTTTAACTTGAAATATCTTTCGGTAGGAAAGTTTTCATGCAAAATGTGATGAATTTACAATATATTTTGATCTCGTCTGGCGATTTCAAGTGCTAACTCCATTTTAGTGGAAAAAGGTCATTATTTCCCTTTAAAGGGACACTCCCACATTAACATTAGTTTTGAGTTGAGATAGCCATGTTGTTGGATTTGCATTGAAATTAAGTAGGGTAGCAGTTAAAACAAACACTTAGGTCTAATCAAAAAGAAATTCGATCTTGGTCTTGACAATTGTAACGAATAAACCCCATGTGTATTTGAATAGGGGTTTAAAGCCGATGACGTCACCTCTCTTTACCAAATGGTGATGATAGTCGACTTGTTTTAAGGTTAGACTTGGAGATATTTGCGTGTTTCAAATGGTTTGGTAATTGGTTTGTTTTGTATTCAAAGCGTGAGAATTGTCTCGAAATAATTGTGCCATATTTTGGCAGCGTAAAGGATTTCTGTATAGCTCGCTAGAGCTCAATATGACGTCGTCAACCCAAATATTAAAACTTAACTTTTTATGAAATTGAGCACTATTTGCGAGAAACAAATGTCATAATCGTGTTCGACAGCACTTACTTCATATTTTGCTCCACAAGCGGCGTACATTTGACAACTTTTGGGAAGGTGGGAGTGTCCCTTTAAGAAATTCACTTTTTTAAATTCACAAAAACTTATTTTGAGGATTTGTTTCCTGAAAAATCAGTTTCTTTTATTTTCAGGGGTCAGAACCCCCCACAAATCGAAAGTCCGAGATAGCCGTTTTGAAGAGGATGTCATTTTGTTTCTTTTGACATTTTGTATTTGCAATTTGCTTCAAAACTCTGTTTTACGATTTTGTATTTTGATTTATGTATCGTTTTCCACCAAACATGACATGACTGACATGACGTCATTAAAATGTCATCTCCCAAAATACTTCATCAATGTCATCGCAATTTGGTGAAGAGACGTATAATTGATGCAGCATAAGGTACTGAACATTTCACTTTGATATCGATCATGGTTTTCAACTTATTGAGAAAATATATGGAGGTTGGAAATGATCTTACGCATGTCAAAGTATTTTTATTTTTGGCAAAATAAATATACAAAACAATGAAAACTCTTCTCTGACACCATCGCCAGCCAACCACCAGTCGTATCAGCTGATCTAGAACGCGATCTAGAGGATATAAAAAAGAAAGTCATCGGCATCTATAAAGGAGCAAGAAAGACACCACTGAACTGGACACCCACTCAACAGCTAGACTTGAAAGCTATCAAAGAAGACCAAGATATAATCATCAAAAGATCTGATAAGTGCAAAAGCTTGGTAGTTATGAACACGTTAGACTATGTAGAAAAGGCAGAAAGCATTGTCACCTCTTATGAAAATGTAAAGAAAAATCCGACCCCTAGACTAGAAGAACAAACTAAAAACCTCACCAAATCTACTCTGAAAGACAAAATCCCAAACGACTACATACAACGCCTTCTCCCACAGCATGCTCGAACAGCAGAATTATATGGTCTACCGAAGACACACAAAACAGGTAACCCGCTGCGTCCCATAGTCTCGGCTTGCGGTGATCCCCTAGATAAGCTGTCCTGGTTCATTCAGTGTATTCTTGCCCAAATTCTTAGTCTTATTCCGGCGCATCTACCCAACACAGATACTTTCCTTACGAAACTCAACGCTACCTTCCCCAAGAGCCTCCCGCCTGGATCCATCATTTTCTCTCTAGATGTGTGTAACCTTTACGGAAGCATTCCTATCCAGGAGGGGATTGATGCAGTGATAACCCTGATTGAAAATAATATCACCAAAGTCAATTTATTCGGAATCACACTTTCGGATCTTCGTACTCTGCTGCGTCATATTCTCACTAACAATTTCGTACGTTTCGGATCTAAAATATTCAAGCAAACGTCAGGCATCGCGATGGGAAACAGGATAGCCCCTCCCGTGGCCATCACCTTCATGCATATATTAGAGACTGGATTTATGTCGAACTTTGAATTTGCCCCTGCCCTATACTTACGTTACATTGACGATATAGTCGGTGTCTGGACACATGGAATTGATCGCCTGAACCATTTTTACGACTGCATTAATGCTTACAACCGATCCATAAGCTTCACAATGGAGTCTACCTTCAGCACAGGTCAACTTCCTTTCCTAGACACCCTGATAACAGTATACCCCACCAGTGAGTACACCACGGAATTATACTTTAAACCGATGGCAGCCCCGATTATTCTCCACTTTACGTCCGCCCACCCCATGAGCACCAAGAAGGCCGTTCTTAATTCCCAGATTAGGCGAGCGGTGAGAGTGTCATCTGACGACCAGACGAGGGATCGTAGCGTCAAACGCATACAATTTTTGTTCGAGCAGAACGGGTACCCTACCGCCATGTTAGACACTAGCATAAAGAATAACCTTCACAAGCGTGGTGAACGTAAAATTATGCGTAAGAAAGAACACGATATTTTCATGCGGCTTCCCTACTTAGACGAAAACGTCGTTAGAAGAGTCAACGGTATTTTGAAAAGATCCAAAACTAACATCAAAGTAGCCTGGATTAGTGGCCCCACAGTAGGACACAAACTTATTACTTCAGCCTTCTCTAAGCCGCCCTGCCCAGCCGGGACCAAACACTGCCACACCTGTGAGAGTGGACTGAAGGGTAAGTGCACTAAGAAGAACACAGTCTATAAAATTACCTGCAGTATCTGTGAAAGAAATGGAAGGACTGAGTTTTACATTGGAGAAAGTACTCGCCCTGTACGTTATCGTTTCAACGAGCACCTTAGTGACGCTCGCCTGAGAAAACCCGACACCCCACTAGGAGAACATATCGCTGATTCGCACTTCAACTCAAGTAGCACTGAAATCAACTCCGGCTTTACTATCGATATAATCGGTTGGGGGCGGGACTCCGCTGAACTAAAAATAACTGAATCAGTAAAAATTAGAGACCTAAAGCCCACGTTAAACATGATGAAAAGCTCATGGCCCCTCGCTCGTAAACCATAGGTCTTAACACTCACTCACTTCTTCTCTTACTCACTCACTTACTTACTCACACGCTCACTCACACACTCACTCACTCACTCATTTACTCGCTCGTTTACTCACTCACTCTCTCACTCACTCGCTCACTCACTCACTCAGGCACAAGGCACACCTATACACACACACACACACACACACACACACACACACACACAAGCTCCTCACCGACTTGCCCGACTCACGACTAATTGACTGGAACGAGCTCAGAACAGCGGCAGTGTTTATCAATGTTTCATTTTGGCAGTGTTTACGCCCGATATGCACCAATGTTTGATGCAATATTTATCTTTATTAATGTATGCGGCTGACATTGCAGGTATGATAGATTGTCATCATTGAATGGTATATTGTTTGCATGTCGTGTTGTATGTTTTGTATGTCATGATACTTTGTTCTAAATTGTTATTTGCCATGTATAATGTTCCACAGAATTTACAACGAATTGCAATATGTTAAAAGTGAATATGCTGTTGAGAGGATGCCTGAGAGAATGTGATTGTGCGCTCTAGCTTTTGAAAATCAAAAACATGTTAATTTAGTCAGACTTGACGATGGCGTAATGCCGAAAGCTTGTTTCATTGTTTTGTATATTTATTTTGCCAAAAATAAAAATACTTTGACATGCGTAAGATCATTTCCAACCTCCATATATTAATTATAATCATGTCATCCATCCTCGCCCACATAAAAACTTTACAGATCAATGATCGATCGAGAGAGATGGTCAATTTCGTCGGATTCAATCAAAAACTAGCGCGCACATCAGGTCAAATAAGTTTCCTCCTGGACTGTAGATCACTTAAGATCTTACCTAGATTCATATCTGACAAAACTACACAAATAACGAAGAATCATCCCAACCGACAAGTCACGACTCAAGTGAACATTCTGCACAAAACCATTCTCAACGAAGAAATACGGGATGCTTTCAGAAGAAAGGCATATCTTCAGAGAAGCATGTCGAGATCGGCGATGATAATAGGGGAGACGACTGAAGAATGGCGATGGCTTCATTGGAAATGCAAGATGTTCTTCATTAATGAGCTTACCACAGTCCAAGCACGACTTTCTAGAAAACTTACAGGTCTTTGTGAGAAAGCAGGTTACCTGAACTTTGAAATCAGCCGATCTAGAACGTACAATCTGATTGATGCTGCCTCGCGAGTCGCAAACACCCCTAGAGACGAGCCCTTCCGACAGCCGACAAGTCAGCTCGCCACTGATGACGCCGCCGCCGCCGAAGAAGAAGAGGCCATTGGACAGCCAGCAAGTCAGCCCGCCACTGATGACCCCGCCGCCACCGAAGACGAGCCCATGGGACAGCCGACAAGTCAGCCCGCCACCGATGACTCCGCCATAGCACAGTCACAAGATGGGCAGCCTCAGCTCGTGAATTTATCCAACAAAAGACTGAATACCGACACCATATCCCTTCTGAGTAAGGGCCCAAAGTACGCTCTGACTAACCGTGTGTCCAATGATCTGCTGCAATCTGTAGAGGTCGGCTTGGAAAGAGCATTTTACGGACTAAAATGGAAGAGCGCGATAGAGACGAAAAGAGCAGAAAGAAATGGCCCAAGCCCGCCAGACCGTCTCAGTCAAGAACAAGACAGAGGAGAAGAAGGAGAAGAAGAAGACGGAGATGAAGCAGAAGAAGTGTCCAAGCTGCCACGCCCGTTCTTCTCTGACACCATCGCCAGCCAACCACCAGTCGTATCAGCTGATCTAGAACGCGATCTAGAGGATATAAAAAAGAAAGTCATCGGCATCTATAAAGGAGCAAGAAAGACACCACTGAACTGGACACCCACTCAACAGCTAGACTTGAAAGCTATCAAAGAAGACCAAGATATAATCATCAAAAGATCTGATAAGTGCAAAAGCTTGGTAGTTATGAACACGTTAGACTATGTAGAAAAGGCAGAAAGCATTGTCACCTCTTATGAAAATGTAAAGAAAAATCCGACCCCTAGACTAGAAGAACAAACTAAAAACCTCACCAAATCTACTCTGAAAGACAAAATCCCAAACGACTACATACAACGCCTTCTCCCACAGCATGCTCGAACAGCAGAATTATATGGTCTACCGAAGACACACAAAACAGGTAACCCGCTGCGTCCCATAGTCTCGGCTTGCGGTGATCCCCTAGATAAGCTGTCCTGGTTCATTCAGTGTATTCTTGCCCAAATTCTTAGTCTTATTCCGGCGCATCTACCCAACACAGATACTTTCCTTACGAAACTCAACGCTACCTTCCCCAAGAGCCTCCCGCCTGGATCCATCATTTTCTCTCTAGATGTGTGTAACCTTTACGGAAGCATTCCTATCCAGGAGGGGATTGATGCAGTGATAACCCTGATTGAAAATAATATCACCAAAGTCAATTTATTCGGAATCACACTTTCGGATCTTCGTACTCTGCTGCGTCATATTCTCACTAACAATTTCGTACGTTTCGGATCTAAAATATTCAAGCAAACGTCAGGCATCGCGATGGGAAACAGGATAGCCCCTCCCGTGGCCATCACCTTCATGCATATATTAGAGACTGGATTTATGTCGAACTTTGAATTTGCCCCTGCCCTATACTTACGTTACATTGACGATATAGTCGGTGTCTGGACACATGGAATTGATCGCCTGAACCATTTTTACGACTGCATTAATGCTTACAACCGATCCATAAGCTTCACAATGGAGTCTACCTTCAGCACAGGTCAACTTCCTTTCCTAGACACCCTGATAACAGTATACCCCACCAGTGAGTACACCACGGAATTATACTTTAAACCGATGGCAGCCCCGATTATTCTCCACTTTACGTCCGCCCACCCCATGAGCACCAAGAAGGCCGTTCTTAATTCCCAGATTAGGCGAGCGGTGAGAGTGTCATCTGACGACCAGACGAGGGATCGTAGCGTCAAACGCATACAATTTTTGTTCGAGCAGAACGGGTACCCTACCGCCATGTTAGACACTAGCATAAAGAATAACCTTCACAAGCGTGGTGAACGTAAAATTATGCGTAAGAAAGAACACGATATTTTCATGCGGCTTCCCTACTTAGACGAAAACGTCGTTAGAAGAGTCAACGGTATTTTGAAAAGATCCAAAACTAACATCAAAGTAGCCTGGATTAGTGGCCCCACAGTAGGACACAAACTTATTACTTCAGCCTTCTCTAAGCCGCCCTGCCCAGCCGGGACCAAACACTGCCACACCTGTGAGAGTGGACTGAAGGGTAAGTGCACTAAGAAGAACACAGTCTATAAAATTACCTGCAGTATCTGTGAAAGAAATGGAAGGACTGAGTTTTACATTGGAGAAAGTACTCGCCCTGTACGTTATCGTTTCAACGAGCACCTTAGTGACGCTCGCCTGAGAAAACCCGACACCCCACTAGGAGAACATATCGCTGATTCGCACTTCAACTCAAGTAGCACTGAAATCAACTCCGGCTTTACTATCGATATAATCGGTTGGGGGCGGGACTCCGCTGAACTAAAAATAACTGAATCAGTAAAAATTAGAGACCTAAAGCCCACGTTAAACATGATGAAAAGCTCATGGCCCCTCGCTCGTAAACCATAGGTCTTAACACTCACTCACTTCTTCTCTTACTCACTCACTTACTTACTCACACGCTCACTCACACACTCACTCACTCACTCATTTACTCGCTCGTTTACTCACTCACTCTCTCACTCACTCGCTCACTCACTCACTCAGGCACAAGGCACACCTATACACACACACACACACACACACACACACACACACACACACAAGCTCCTCACCGACTTGCCCGACTCACGACTAATTGACTGGAACGAGCTCAGAACAGCGGCAGTGTTTATCAATGTTTCATTTTGGCAGTGTTTACGCCCGATATGCACCAATGTTTGATGCAATATTTATCTTTATTAATGTATGCGGCTGACATTGCAGGTATGATAGATTGTCATCATTGAATGGTATATTGTTTGCATGTCGTGTTGTATGTTTTGTATGTCATGATACTTTGTTCTAAATTGTTATTTGCCATGTATAATGTTCCACAGAATTTACAACGAATTGCAATATGTTAAAAGTGAATATGCTGTTGAGAGGATGCCTGAGAGAATGTGATTGTGCGCTCTAGCTTTTGAAAATCAAAAACATGTTAATTTAGTCAGACTTGACGATGGCGTAATGCCGAAAGCTTGTTTCATTGTTTTGTATATTTATTTTGCCAAAAATAAAAATACTTTGACATGCGTAAGATCATTTCCAACCTCCATATATTAATTATAATCATGTCATCCATCCTCGCCCACATAAAAATATTGAGAAAATCAGGGAGGGGGAAGATTGACGCTGATATCTCCCTCCCCGCGGGGCCCGGGTTAAGTGTCACCGGGGCTGCTTGAATTGCATCATGTGCGCTGTTCTACCTATCATTGAAAGAAAGGGATACATACAACTTTTCAATCACGGGAGGAAAAAACTTCCGTTTTCATGAAGTTTTCTCCTAAGATCGTTGTTTTTTTACGTTCAGTGCAGGAAACGCGCGGGGGGCATACTTGCATTGAATCCCCCCCCCCGATTCCTGTGCGGGGGGGGGGGTGAATTTGCCCCTGATACCCCCCCCCCTGGATTCGCCAGTGCAAGTTTGTTTTAAATCAGTTCTTAACCCTCGCCAGTGGAGGGGGGGATGCCACCCCATCGGTGTTTCGGGAATAACTCTTGTAAATATCAACCGATTGCAATCAAACTTATTAATTTTACTACTTTTGAAAAATGTGACACATATTCGGAAAATTTTGAACTTGTAGGTCATATGACCCGTGACCTATGACCTGTTTTTCAAGGTCATGTCAGACGCAACTGGCGTCCCGTATAATTGATCCTTGTAACTTGTGCAGTTTCCGAGTGTTTGTTGTTCAGGAGCTCAGAAGATATGCACAGGTGTTTCCAGGTGACAGTTGTTGTTTCCATTGAGATTGTGACCTCGATTGACCTTTTCAGAGGTCAACCGAGGTCACTGACCTCTGATGACCTCATATTACTTTTTTGGCTTCTGACAGTTTCTAGGACATTTTGTGACGCTGATTTCAAATATGGGATCAATTTTACATAATCATATGTTCTACTGGGGTCATGCACCCCCACATGTCAACCGAGGTCATTGACCTCAAATGACCTGAAATGACCTTTTTGGAATTTGGCAGTTTCTAGGACATTTTGTGACGCTGATTTCAAATTTTGCACCCATTTAGCATAAATATATACTCATTCGCGATTCTAGCTCGATTGAATTATTTTATACGCATTTACAATTTGGTTGAATTTTGTGTCATTGACATGACCTCAGAGGTGGCCTAATGACCTAGAACCTTAACATCGGGTGTCAATGGCTTCCTCTCGTGACAAGCAACACGCTAGTTTTTTTTAAAATCAAAGCTCTAGCTCAATTAGGGGCGAAACGCTAGGGGGGGAGAGGTTGTACCCCCCCCCCCCTGCACGGAGGGTTAACGCAAAAATAAAGCCACACGAGTTTTGGCCTTGTGTCGGACGGCGCCTCAAACCAAAGTTTTGGCCGAGCCTCCGACCAACGGCTTTCAGAATGGCCGAAATACTCAGAATCTCAAACTGGCACAGGGCTCTTTCGGTCTGACAATGGCCCTCTTGGATAAGCCTAGGGAATTATCAGGTATTGCAAAGGCCCTCTCAGACTCCTCTCAGGCCTCGTAAGGACCCTCTCAGACTAGCAAAAGACGAAAGGTAAAGCCTTTCCACACCTGGCAAGGGGCCTCTCAGACTGGACGATGTACCTCTCAGGTCGATCGATGATCATCTCAAAGAAGTGGATGTTCTCTTGGTAACTTAACCCTATTCCCTGCGGGCGGCCAGAATTACGTTAACCTGCGGGGGGGGGGGAGATTCTGCCCCCCCGAAATCTCAAGAACCGCTCGGTCGATTTCGATGGGGAAAGCGCCATTCGATGCGTCATGACAAGATCTCTCTTTTTGGACCCCGGATTTTTTGTATTGTTCAAAAATGGGGGCCAGGAGGAAAAAACGAAAATTTGGGGGTGTTTTTTGAAAGGTCATTGCAGCCATGTGGCTCGACCGATTTTCATGCCCCAAACGTTTTTGAGCTTCAAATGTACTAGTCTTTAATATATCAAAAGGCAAAAAACAAAATAAAAATAATAGGCGTATTCAGGGAATGTAAAATGGGGGGATTTTCTGAAGACAAAAATATGTGCTGTTCGTGATTGTTTGGGACGTCTTGAACGTCACATGTGGGCATTATATGCTGTATTTGGTTAAATTTGATATATTGCGCATAGGCAGATCCAGGAAAAAAAACATGGGGGGGGGGGGGGCACCATGCGCGTAACGCTTTTATCATCTTACTAATTTGAAGTTGGACCTAATTTGAGGATGGGTATCGCCTCCCATTTATTTTATCCTAAGTGCGCCTCTGCCCCCAAAATATGTACACTCCCAGTATCTATGATGCATATTGCAATGGAATTGTTTCTGACGCATTTATTGCACTGCAAACCACGAAGGAAGTATGCGCCGCAAAACCGCATTCGTAACACCCTCCCCAAAACAGGAGCCTGGAACCGCCTTTGCTGGACCAATTTTTTTTGTCTCTCAAAATTTTGACAACACGCGCCATTCAATTTTGGGAAAAGTCACAAAGTTTCAGGACCCTAGGCCGAACGGTTTAGAAGCGGCAAGTGAAAACTACCGGGGGCAGAATCTGCCCCCTCGCAGGGAATAAGGTTAAAGCTCTCAGGCCGGAAAAGCGCCCTTTTAGATCGACTGAGGGTCCTCTCAAAGTGGTAAACGGCCATCTCAGGTCGGCATGGGGCCCTTCCAGACTTGGCAAAGTTTTTACGCTTCGGCGTGAATAATCGTTTTAATTATGCCAGAACAGCAAATAAACTGCTTTAGAGGGGCCAAAGCCCAGTCACACAATTTGTTTTAATCGGATTTCGCCTTTTCATGCATATTAGGTGATTTAAAACAAACTTCCCTTCGTACAAATTGCGTAGATTTGCATTTAAATTAGGAAATACGCCATTTTTTGGCCGACTTCAGGTGATTTGGGGGGCTGGCCCCTCGGGCTCCTTGGATACGCCAGTGACCATATATATATTTTTTGTTGGGGGGGGGGGGGGGGGGGGGGGGGAGGCGAGAGCAAATTTAGGGGAGGGTGAATTCAACATGGGGCGGGGGGGGGGGGGGGGGTTAAGGGCCACTCCAAAAGTATATTAATCGACACCTATGCCTGTACATATATATCAAGTAATCTAAGGGCGGGATGTATGGGGGGGGGGGGGGGGGGGGGGCGAGAGCACGTCATTGGGGGGGGGGGGGGGAAGAGAACACCATTGGGGGGAGGCGAACTCAATATTGGGGGGGGGGGGGGAGGCGAGGGCCCCCCAAATGATATAAATCGACACCTATGGGTGCGTTGATACGTTTATGACATACCTTTATGGCGTGCCCAACACTGCAGGTACCTGTGCCAGGAGCATACCACGTAAATAACCACCCCTGCAGGTGAAATGTCACCGATTCCTAACCCTACGTTGAGCGCATGCGTCACCTCTGCCCGCTGAGTGACGGGGGGGGGGGGGGGGGGGGGGGCAGCGCAGCGTCCGTCCGGGAGGGGGCGGGAGGGCTCCGCTCTGACTGGGACAGGCCGCGGTGGAAAATCCACCAACCACCTCGGGCCCTTTCCGGCCCGGCGGGGGTATAAATCCCGCCCGAGGCCCGGCGAACGGCACAGAGCAGTGAGCACGTCCGGCACCTCTCCTGAGTCGGCGGCACGCTCAGATTCGGCGCCGGTCACACCAGTCTATCGACCGAGATCCACCGATCCCAGTCAGGTGAGTTACGCTCAGGCCAGCTGACCGTCCGAGATCCACCGATCCCAGTCAGGTGAGTTACGCTCAGGCCAGCTGACCGACCGAGATCCACCGATCCCAGTCAGGTGAGTTACGCTCAGGCCAGCTGACCGACCGAGATCCACCGATCCCAGTCAGGTGAGTTACGCTCAGGCCAGCTGCCTGACCGAGATCCACCGATCCCAGTCAGGTGAGTTACGCTCAGGTCAGCTGACCGACCGAGATCCACCGATCCCAGTCAGGTGAGTTACGCTCAGGCCAGCTGACCGACCGAGCTCGGAAGTGGAGCGGGGCTAGCCTGACTTACTTGACGAGTCTCTAACAGTGGCAATGCCTTCGAAAGTTTTTGAAGGGTGTTTTACTTTGTGGTAGAACTCGCTAGACGCATGTTTTGTTATATATTTGGTTAATTTGCTTCATATCGTATTTTTATATCATATATCATATTCGTATATCATATTCGTATTTCGACATCGATGATATGACGTCACACATCTGAACCCGTAGCCATGATATGACGTCACATATATGTCCCGACAGTTATGTTATGACGTCACATCCCTGTCCCGTCAGTCATGTTAACGGGACAGTCGTCATACCTCTGTCCCGTTAGCCATGATATGACGTCACACCTCTGTCCCGTCAGCCATGATATGACGTCACACTTCTGTCCCGGCAGCCATGTTATGACGTCACACTTATGTACCGGTGGCCATGTTATGACGTCACATCTCTGTCCCGTCAGTCATGTTAACGGAACGGTCGTCACACCTCTGTCCCGTTTTAACCATGATATGACGTCACACCTCTGTCCCATTAGCCATGTTATGACGTCACACCTCTGTCCCGTTAGCCATTATATGACGTCACACCTCTGTCCCGGCAGCCATGCTATGACGTCACACCTATGTCCCGGTTGCCATGCTATGACGTCACACCTATGTCCCGGCAACAATCACATGACGTCACACCTCTGTCCCGGCAGCCATGTTCCGCGGCCTGTTCCTGTTGTCGCTGTTCGCCGTGCTGGCCGTCAGCTGGGGCAGCCCTCAGTGGCGGAATCACCGCCGGTTCAGCCCCTCGCGCCCCAACTACGGCCGCGCGGCGATGAACGCGGCCTCGCAGGCGGCCGGCAGCAGGTACGGCCTCGGCGGCAGCTGGAACCCCAAGGCGGGCGGTGTGCGCGTTTGGCGCTCCCGCAACGGCCGCGCCGGCCTCGGTCTCGGGGTCAGCTCAGACGGCAGGAGGAACCACGGCGTCGGCATCGGCTACAAGCTCAAGTTCTGAGCAGTGTTGACCGAGAGCGGTGCATGGCCCCAGGCTCAGGAAGGGGAGTTGTTAATGTGGGGAGCAGATGGACGGTCTTCTGCAGTGCGGATGTTCGCTAGCGGTGAGGCAGCAGGGCAGAATTGAACGGTTATGAGTGACGCTGAAATTCGTCACGGATAATGCTTATGTGAGAGCTGTGAACGTGTATTCTTCGTTGTCGTACTGAACATGTATCAATGAGAAATACACGCTAAGAGAAATATGGTATGTTTGTATTCCTATTTTGCTTCAATGTTCCAGATCCTCGCTCTAATTATTCGACGTCCTGTTTCAATCCAATTAATGCCTATTAATCACGAACAATGCCTATTAATCACGAACAATGCCTATTAATCACGAACAATGCCTATTAATCACGAACAATGCCTATTAATCACGAACAATGCCTATTAATCACGAACAATGCCTATTAATCACGAACAATGCCTATTAATCACGAACAATGCCTATTAATCACGAACAATGCCTATTAATCACGAACAATGCCTATTAATCACGAACAATGCCTATTAATCACGAACAATGCCTATTAATCACGAACAATGCCTATTAATCACGAACAATGCCTATTAATCACGAACAATGCCTATTAATCACGAACAATGCCTATTAATCACGAACAATGCCTATTAATCACGAACAATGCCTATTAATCACGAACAATGCCTATTAATCACGAACAATGCCTATTAATCACGCGGAAGCTTGCGTTTTTTTTTCCAACAGGTTTTCTTTGTCTATGCCACTCGCGAGATACTGTGGGTGGTGACTATTTTGCCCTCCCCCCCATCCTCTCGAAGTATTTCGAAATACTTCGTAAACAAATGGCAGCATCGTGACGAACATGTCAGTTCCTTCTCTCACATCCATTCGACACAACTTGACAGACCCAAGGAAATTAGGTCTGATGCTACTGTTCAACTGGAAATGACGTCAGAGTGAGGTTTTATTTGACGGTTTTTGTTGAAAAATACGTGTTTAAGAAACAACATTGCCAAGAGTACCCAGCAAGTCTTTAAGACAAAATTTAATTGTAAGATTGAATGTAACTCACAATAAATTCGCCAATTGAACTGATGTTTTGTTTTGTAAACATCCAAAATTGAAAAGCATTAACAAATAGTTTCTATACATTTTCGAGAGAAAAAAAAACAGACATTTCAAAAACGAAAGATATCATAGTCGCGTGTACGACGAATATGTTTACCAAATATGAAGTCGATACCAAGTCGATCCCATCGAAAATGACTGTCTTATGTATGACCTTTCAAATATACAAATTGGCCAATTCAAAACGTCTAATGTGCGTAATCGGCAGTTTGACCTTAACTCTGATGACCTTGAACATGAAATGCATCAAAGGCTTATAAAGGTAGTCAGAAGTATGTCCGTGAAGTTAGCGTCACCGTCATCACACAACTCCAGCGTCAACTTTTATTTTCCCCAAACTTCGTGTGTAGGTCAATCAGACCATGCTGATTCCAAAAATCAAGTCCATCCATTGTGTGATAGCGATTGACCTAGGTCAAATTTGAGGTCAAACGAAGGGGAACGCGCTAGAGCCTAAAGTTACCGTCCGGTTTGCTTCAAAAAGGTCTCAAACGATTGCTTGGGTCAAAGTTTAGCGCGATCGAGACTTTCAGGTCCTGACCTTTAACCCGCGCACTGTAGGAGGGTTGATTTCCGCCCCCTCAGGTTTTTCAAAGATAGCGAAAAAAACGGCGGCGCGCAGCGCCGCCGGGTTATAGCACACCGGTTAGGACATCCATTTCGCACAGTTTGGAAAAAAATAACCTCGGGTCATCTCAGGTCAGGTCACTAGACCATGTCAAGTGATCCCACCTCCAAAATGTTTGCAGTTGTGCCAAAGCCAGAGTTTCCCACCGATCAGTTTGAAACTTACAGAATGTCATGACAGCATAAGTACTTACAATTTGTTTATCTCGGAATTTTCATATCGGTGACCTAAGGTCAGGTCAATTTCGTAACCTCCCCATAATAAGTCAATGGGGAAATATACAAATGCTTCCTATTTAAAGGATATGCATGATATTAGTCCAATTACTTCTGGATCATGTTATTATAGGATATTCTTGATGATCCAAGTGTAAGTTTTGTCCAGTGACCCATATGGGGTCATTTGAGGTCATGCGAGGTCACCATCACTTAAAAAAAAAATAACTCCCGACTTAATGAAGATAGAGAAGTAAAACAGACATCAATGTGTTTGTCTCGTCGAGACACGTCTTCCCATATGCAACATGCTTGGGTCACCACTTGAGCTTGACCTGAGGTCAAATTTTTAAGTTGACTTAACAAGGTCACTATGTATATTATTCAAAGCACCTTGACAAGATAAACATAATGGCGTAAACAGTTTTCCGTTATCTTTATTACTTAAGTTATTAGCGATTTTTTTTTGCAAAAAAAAACAGCATCTTTTTATTTTTTGACGTCTGGAGCCTCAAATGTTGACCTGGGATCAAATTTGGGACACATGGTCGATTGAAAATTTAACTGGCTGGCGTTTTTTTTCTAACTAGCATAGTTTCTGGGATATATTGGAATTTCTGGAGCGATGTCCTAAAACAGGAAAAAACTGGAAAATTTGACCTTTGATGACCTCTGGTGACCTCAATTGTGACCTGACCTAAAACAATACTAAATATTTCCGATAGAACATGTATTAAGCTATCAAATGCCGTTTTCCGCTTGTCGCTACGTAGCGCAGTTTTTGAGATCTCAGGGGGGGGGCGGAAATCACCACACCCACTGCAGTTCGTGTTCGGCGCAAAGCCGAACAGTGCGCGGGCTAAGGTCAAATTTCAGATCAAAGGACAGGGAGCAGCGTTAGCGGATGATTTCCCTAAACTTCGTATATAGATCAATCAGACCATGCTGATTCCAAAAATCAAGTCCATTTTGCGATAGCGATTGACCTTCTAGGTCAAATTTGAGGTAAAACGAAGGGAAACGCGCTGGAGCCTAAAGTTACCGTCCGATGTGCTTCAAAATGGTCTCAAATGATTCTTTGGGTCAAAATCTAGCGTGAGCGAGACTTTCAGGTCCTGTCCTTTAAGGTCAAATTTTAAGGTCAGAGAGGGGGGGGGGGGGGTCCGGGTGCCCCGGAACCCCCTCCCCCCACACACACACTTCTGTTCTGGTGGGTCAAAGTGGGTTGTTCAAGTGAGTCTGTTCTGGGGTTTGAGAGGGCACCGGAGGCGCCCTCTAAAACAAAACAAAAAACTCCCCAAAAATCAAACCAAGGAAAAAAAACACACTAAAAATGCCCGCCAGCCAGTGGTGTACCGAGTATACGATGATTAGGGGCATGACCTGATTCTTTGGACTCGATGCGCCCATGCAAAGCTGCCGCCCCTCCGATCAGTGACGGCGCCCCTCCGACCCGTAACGGCGCCCCTCCGGCCAGTGACGGTGCCCCTCCGGTCAGCGACCGCGCCCCTCCGGCGAGTGACGGCGCCCCTCCGACCAGTGACGGCGCCCTACCGGACAGTGACGGCGCCTCTCCCGCCAGTGACCGCGCCCCTCCGGCGAGTGAGGGTGCCCCTCCGGCTAGTGACGGGGGGGGGGGCGCCTCTCCTTCCGCACGGTGCGGAAGAAGAGGCTTGCAAAATTTGCGTCAATATTGGTGGCGCCCATGTCGATCGGGTGGCGCTCCTCAAGACAATGACCTGGTCCTTTGTGAATTTCTTCGCACGCCACTGCCGCCAGCATATGTGTGTGTGCCCCTATGCCAATGAGGGCCCAAGCTCATGTGCGCCCCTCTCCCAAAATATGGCGCCCCTTCATAACAAGTGCGATGGCGGCAAGATGTCTTCCGAGGGCGGCATAAAGCGCTCTGAGGGCGGCAATATGCCTTTCTAGGGCGGCAAGATGGCTTCCGAGGGCGGCATAAAGCGCTCTGAGGGCGGCAATATGCCTTTCTAGGGCGGCAAGATGGCTTCCGAGGGTGTCATGGTGCCTTCTAAGGGCGGAATAATACGTTCTGAGGGCGGCAGAAAGCCTTCCGAGGGCGGTAAGACGTCTTCTGAGGGCGGCATAATGCGCTCTGATGGCGGCAAAGTGCATTCCGAGGACGGCATGATGCCTACCAAGGGCGGCATAATGCGCTCTGAGGGCAACACAATGCGCTCTGATTGCGGCAATAAGTTCCGAGGGTGGCATGGTACCTTTTAAGGGCGGCATAAAGCACTCTGATGGCGGCAGAATGCCTTCCGAGGGCGGCAAGACGTCTTCTGAGGGCGACATAATGCGCTCTGAGGGCGGCAAGATGTCTTCCGAAGGTGGCACGATGGCTTCCATGGGCGGCATAATGCGCTCTGAGGGCGGAAAAATGCTTTCCGAGGGCGTCAAGATGTCTTCCGAGGGCAGCATAATGCCTTCCGAGGGCGGCAAGATGTCTCCGAGGCTTTCCGAGGGCGGCAAGACGTCTTCTGAGGGCGAAATAATGCGCTCTGGGGGCGGAAAGATGCCTTCAAACTTCCAAGGACGGCATGGCGCCTTTCGAGGGCGACAAGATGTCTTCCGAGGGCGGCATGCTGCCTTCTGAGGGAGACGAGATACCTTCCGGGGCGGCATAATGCGTTGTGACTGTGCAGTCGGCGCCACTGCATGCCTCGTGGTGGGGGGGTCGCCCCTGCGAGTGCAGGTCTCGCCCCTCAAGTCGTCGTGCACCCCTTTGTATCGGGAATGAGGCCCCTTTTCGACTGGAGATGGCGATCCCAACAGCTGTGTCCCCCCTCCCGAAATGTGCTCTCTGGTTGTGCGCCTGGGTCGATCATTCATACATTCGTTACCATGTAGAGTCATGGTAACGAATTAAATGGACATGTAAATGTCTTTGCTTTATTGTTGCTGGAAGCTGCGACCAAAGCACGTGTGTAGCGACACGTGAGTGGTTTTAGACAATTACAGTCTAAAGACTGGAAGTAATAAGTAACAACCCGTTTATTTATTCGCAACGGTGCAGACTATGGCCAGCTCTCAGTACAGCCGTGGAGTCAACACGGTGCATAGTCAACATGATACGCATGACAGCTAACCTTGATGTTAACCCTCGCCAGTGCAGGGGGGGGGGGGGGGTGATGCCACCCCTCGGTTTTTCGGGAATAACTTGCGTAAATATCAACTGATTGCGATGAAACTTCCAATACACTCTTGTGAACAATTTGACACATATTCTGAAAATTTTAAGTTGTAGGTCACATAATCCGTGACCTTTGTCCTGTTTTTCAAGGTCATGTCCGGCGCAACTGGCGTCCCGTAGTATTGATCCTTGTAACTTGTGCAGTTTCATAGCGTTTGTTGTTCAGGAGCATATGCACAGGTGTTTCCAGGTGACAGTTGTGATTTCCATTGAGATTGTGGCCTCGATTGACCTTTTCAGAGCTCAACCGAGGTCACTGACCTCCGATGATCTCATATTACTTGTTTGGCTTCTGGGAGTTTCTAGGACATTTTGTGACGCTGATTTCAAATATGGGATCCTTTTTACATAACAAAATGTTACAATGGGGTCATGCGCCCCAGCAGGTCAACCGAGGTCACTGATCTCAAATGATCTGACATGACCTGACATGACCTTTTTGGAATTTGGAGGTTTCTAGGACATTTTGTGACGCTGATTTCACATTTGGCACCCATTTATCATAATTATATGCTCATTCGCGATTCTAGCTCGATTAAATTCAATTTATACGCATTTACAAATTGGTTGAATTTTGGGTCATTGACATGACCTCAGAGGTCACCTAATGACCTAGGACTTTAACATCGGATATCAATGGCTTCTTCTCGTGACAAGCAACATGCTCGTTTTTTTAATCGAAGCTCTAGCCCAATTAGGGGCGAAACGCTAGGGGTTGTACCCCCCCCCCCCGCACGGGCACGCACTGATCGGACGCTGCACGGGCGAGGATTAAGCAGATGGATGTTCGATGGGGCTAAAAAGGGTCAGCAAACAATCTTCAACTGTATGTGGTTAACAACAAAATTTTGTTCGGGATACAGAGGCATTACGTGATTTTTCGTTTAAACTTAGCCGAATGGTCGGCATGGGACGCTTTTCAGTACAATGCTTAACCCGCGCCCCGGTGGGCCTCTGAGCCACTTTCGCCCTGGTGTGGGTGTGGGGTCAAAATGACCCCCTACTAACTCTTAACAGGGCTAGAAAGCCGCGATAAAAAAAAAACGTTCGAAAGCTCTCGACAAGGACATTGGAAGTTATTCGGGCATTGTTGGGCTCAGTTCAATATTGAGATCACTAGAGGTCATAAAAGGCCACATTTTCCAAGTACCTATAGGATGTTGCTCCAGAAACCCCCAAATTTCCCCGAAACTATGATAGCTAACAAACGGAAAAAAGCAATCCAATGCTCTTTCAAAATGCAATGGCCATTAGTGTCCTTAAATTGTTTCGTGAATAACGTTTTATTGGTTGAACATAGAGCAATAAACACCATCGTGTTTGTCTCGTCAAGACGCTTCGAAACATATTGATGGTGACCTGGTTAGGTCAACTTCAAAAAACTTTCCTCAGGTCAAGGTCATTTGGTGCCCCATGTATGTCATGTTGCATATGGGGCGATGCGTCTTGACCAGACAAACACAGTGGTACCATTTGCACGTCTCTATCTGTGTTATATCAAGAGTTATTAGCAAAAAAAGTGCTGGTGACCTCAGATGACCTCAGCTGACCTTGCAGAGGTCACTGAGCAACAATTGCACATGTGTCATTAAGAATGAGCCAAGATAACATGATTCTGAAAGAACTGACCTGATCTAATGCATATTCTCTGAAAAGGAAGCATTGGTATATTTTCCCATATTTTCCCATTGGGAGGACACGAAATTGACCTGCCCTTAGGTAACCGATATAAAAAGTACGAGATATACGAATTGTAGGTACTTGTGACCTTATGAAGTCCGGTAAGTTTAAAATCTATCGGATCCCTGTGGCTTCGGCACGACCACAAACACTTTTGGAGGTAAGGTCACTTGAAGTGACCTGGTGACCTGACCTGAGATGACCTGGCGTGGAAAGTTGCACACAATTTGGGTAATTGATGCCCAAACAGCTGTGCCAAATTTAACAGCTCCATTTTCCCGCTATTCCCGAGAAAAAAACGGGGTCAAAATGACCCCCCAACACCAGGGCGGGGTATAAAGTGACTGTGGTACGAAAAAGACAGATTTGATTTCGTAGACAGATCTGGAGTCAGCCATTTAGGTTGGAGTCGCGCTCGTACCTGAAAATCATTTCACTCGTTAACCCTGGCTGTCATGCCAAGCTTCCATAAAAAACGCAAGATCACGACGCAAAATGTAGGTCACGAGGTCACGTGACAACACAAAATGAAAATCGGAAATCCGAGATTGCCAAATTGTTCTTTGACTAATCCCATCCAAACATACAAAAGTTTATAAAAATCGCTTTCTTAGTCTCGGAGTTATTGGTCGTTAAAATTAGGCCTGCACAGTGAACTTGGGAAATTTTCGGAAGGCCTTATCTTGGAAAATATTTTCTGGGGAATTGTTTGGTCATCATCAATTAATTATCCGCCCATGAAACCCACAGTGTCCAACATTTCAAGAAAATTAAAATGGTCGGACTGCAAATTTGGTTTTTAAAAAAATGGTTGTCTTACTGTGGAAGTCCCCAAAAGTAGTGTTTACAGGTCGAACCCCACTTGTTATTTTTGTATACGAAAGGACATCAATGAAGCTCAAATCGTCATCAGACGAAAATTTTAATTTCAGTTTCCAACAGGTCAAGGTCACGGCGCAAAAAGTAGGTCACGAGGTCACTTGAAAAAGGAAAAACATCTAAAATCCGTGATTGCCAAATTGTTCTTCGACTAATCATGATCCCATTTCTTTTTTCTTCAAAATCGCTTTCTTAGTCTCTGAGTTATTGGTCGTCAATTAGGCCTGCACTGTGCACTTGGGAAAATACGTAAGGCCGTATTTTGGAAAATATTTTTGGGGAATTTTTTGGTCACCACTAATTAATTCCCCGCCTTCGAAACCCCCAACGCACAGCTTTTCAAGAAAATTAAAATGGTCTGACGGCACCTACCGGTTGTCCTACTGTGGAATGCCCCAGCAGCTCTCCGCGCAGCTTATGAGAGCCGGATGAGTGGACACGTTTTCCGTGTTCCGCGCTGCATATCGGCGCCAAATCTCGACTCATTACAATGCGAGATGGCGGCCGGGAATCAGGCATCTTGTCAGGGGGACAAAGCAGCCGGATACGGGATAATTTAGTCACCTCGCCACCGGTTTGCTGCAGTCGGTATGACCGGTAATGTCCCTCTACCCAGTCGGTGCATTGGGTATCTCAGCGACATATCATTTCACACATGGTGACGTCATCGCATACCAGATGCGCATTGCGCAGTGGCGGATCCAGGACGACCAAAGCAAGCTGCTTTAAATCGCATAAAACTCTGACAGACAAAATTGCAAATGCTTATCAGGTTTCGGTTTCCTGAGCATTAACCCGCGCGGCGCTGGGGGGTAAATTTTACCCCCCTCCCGGATTTTCTCCATAACTTAAAAACTATGACAGATATCTAAGTGAAACTTTGGGTACCTTATGATACATCAATTCTACATCTTGTGTTACAATTTTTTTGTGTGTAAATTCGTGAAAATTTTGAGGAGATAATGACGTTTTAGTGACGTCATGTCATGTCATTTTTGGTGAAAAAAACGTTAAATGTTTGAAAAATCGTAGAAAATAGCGTGTTTATGCAAATCGCAAATAAAAGGCGTCAAAAGAAAGCAAATAACATTGTCTTTAACATGGCTGTCTCAGATGATCAAAATTTTGGGTTTTTAACCCCCAAAAATGCCAAAAACTGATTTTTGGGGAAGAATTTCCACAAAAAAATTTGTTTGAAGATTTTCAAAAAACTGGCAGATATATTAGAGAACCGAGTATGAACGATGTTCAAACCAAATTTCAAAGCAATTTCTTTATTTTTGACTGACTTATGGCTCTCTAAGAATAAGTAACTCATGACGTCATTTTTTTAATTGCGTTTTTTGGCTTTTACTGACCAGATACAGACAAATAAATGCCACCACTGTATTTCGAAGACAAAACTAGTCTAGAAACATGCAATGTTTATTTAGATTAATCAATTTCAAATTTTGACCTTATTGTGACCTGACCTTGACCTGAGGGCGATTATATGGTGTCAAGCTGTGAAAGTGGCTGCTTCTATCGAATTATACGTGTAAAATAACCCATAAAACATGTGTCGCATGGCTTTCGTAGACCTGTGACCTTTTGTGACCTGACCTTGACCTTGACCTTTGCTTAAAATTTCACTTTTACTTATGCGGGAGATGCAATATACATTTGGGAGCACTTTGTGAGATAATAGTTACAATACAAGGCTTTGGATGGAAAGTATAGCCCAAAAACCCAAATACTTACATTTTGACACTTGACCTGACCGTGACCTGGCATGTGACCTTATGTTAATATTTTCGGGCATGCATTAGATTCTTCTCACTGAGAGCTTTCGATCCCCTCCTTGCGCATCTCGCTTCGGTTATTGGTTCGGAAGATACGAGGGGGGGGGGGGGGGGGGGGGGGGGGTAAAATTTACCCCCCCCCCCAGCGCCGCACGTTCGGATGGAGACCCCAGCGCCGCGCGGGTTAACCCTCGCCCTACGGGGGGGGGGGGGCATGACAGGCCCCCTGAAGTTTTTTCCTGAATAACTTTGTATACATGCGGTGCATCTTGCAGAAATTTCTGGTAGCTGAGTTTACAACAATTATACGTAGGCTGTAAACATTTATTGAAATTGGTTGAGTAGTTTGGGAGATAATCATGTTTTGATGACGTCATGTTGGTAAAAAAATAAGAAATATTTGAAAAATCGTAGAAAACACAGTTTTAAATCAAATTGCAAACGCAATTAAAGAAAGATACACAATGGCATTCTCTTTAAAATGGCAATCTCGGATTATCAAAATTTGGGTTTTTCACCCCTAAAATAAATACAAAATTATTTTTTGGGAAAAATCCCCACAAAATCAACATTTTCAAAGATATTATAAAAACCGGAATATATGTGAGAGAACTGAGTATGAACAATACCCATACCAAATTTCAAAGCAATATCTTTATTTTTGACTGAGTGATGGCTCTCAAGTGTAAGAAACTGATGACGTCATTTTTTTAATAACTTTTTTTTGACTTTTTTTTACCAGATACGAACAAATAATTACTTTTTTGTATTTCTGAGCCAAAACTGGTCTAGGCACATGCCTTTTTATTTACATTTATCAATTTCTAATTTTTAGGTTTCCTGAAGAGCAAAATCGCTGTTCTGGACGTGGTAAATCCGAGGTCATTCACTTGACCTGGAAGGTCACCCGTTGACCTGAAACCTAGAAATCGCATACTGTTAGATTCCTCTCATGACAGGCAACATGCTGGTGCTTACCGCATTGCTCTAAGTTGCTTGGTTTGGAAGTTAACATGGGGCCTGTCAGGCCCCCCGTAGGGCGAAGGTGAAAAAAAACTCCCGTAGAGCGAGGGTTAACCCGCGCACTGCAGGGGGGTTGATTTCCGCTCCCCCCTCAGGTTTTTCAAAGATAGCGAAAAAACGGCGGCGCGCAGCGCCGCTGGGTTTTCGCACACCTGTCAGGACATCAATTGCGCACACTTTGAAAAAAAATAACCTCGGGTCATCTCAGGTCAGGTCACCAGACCAGGTCAAGTGACCCCACCTCCAAAAATGTTTGCAGTTGTGCCAAAGCCAGAGTTTTTGCACCGATCAGTTTGAAACTTACAGGATGTCATGAGGGCATAAGTACTTACAATTCGTTCATCTCGGAATTTTGATATCGGTGACCTAAGGTCAGGTCAATTTCGTAGCCTCCCCATAACCCGCGAGTTACTGGGGGCTATTTTTTGCCCCCCTCCCGTTATTTTGCCATAACTCCTAAATAGACACCGGTATCGTCACCAAACTTGCAGTACTTTCTCTCACATCCATTCTACACAGGGTGGCGAAAGGCAAAATATGAGGCTATGATAGGTCAACCGGGAATGACGTCAGAGTAACGTCATGTTCTTCGGTTTTTGTTGCAAAATAATGGTTTGCGGAAAACGCTGTCAAAGGTACGATATTTGAGATAAACTAAATTGTTTTAAATAAAATTACTGACAATAAACCGGGCTATCAAACTGCACTCTCAGATTTTTTAGTTTTTTTTATTCAAAATTTTTAGAAATCCAAATACATTTTTTTAAAACAAAATTTGCAAGAAAAAATCAGAATTATCCAAAAACCGGAATATATGTGATCGAGACGTACGCGGTGAATATGTGTACCAAATTTCAAGTCGATATCTTTAAAAATGACCGAGTTATGACCTTTAAATGACAAAAATCGGCCACTTCTCACAGCATTACTATGCATAAAAAACGCATTTCAATTTTTGCTTTTAGCTTGTATTTATATGGAACAAACAATGTTCTAAGGTCATTTTTCGCGTTCTAGACGAAAAACAAACCCATAAACATGTGTTACAACGCCTAAAGACCGTAATTTGCAGTTTGACCTCGTGATCTCGGATGACCTTGACCTGACCCAAGGTCATAAACAGCTTAGAAAGGTACTTAGAAGTATCAGACACACGAATCATACCGATTTATCGACAGCTTATGCGTTTAATATCGCAATTTTGCGCGACAATTCCATCCATCGAGACCTTTTGACACGATCAAACATTTTGTACTTGACCTGACCTGTGACGTCATCGGTGACCCCGAGGTCAACAATATTTTGTTTCCTTCACTAAATTTCCCAGGGCTATCGAATGCCGTTTGCATTTTTTACATTCGGTCCAGTAGTTCCGGAGATCAGAGGGGGCAAAAATAGCCCCTCCCCCCAGTAAGTCGCGTTATGAAATATAACCCAGTAACTCGCGGGTTAATAAGTCAATGGGGAAATATACAAATGCTAAGGATATGCATGATATTAGTCCAATTACTTCTGGATCATGTTATTATAGGATATTATTGATGATCCAAGTGTAAGTTTTGTTCAGTGACCCCTTTTGGGTCATTTGAGGTCATGCGAGGTCACCATCACCTTTTGTCAATAACTCCCGACATAATGAAGATAGAGGAGTAAAACAGGCATCAATGTATTTGTCTCGTCGAGACACGTCTTCTCATATGCAACATGCCATACTTGGGTCACCACTTGACCTTGACCTGAGGTCAATTTTTGAAGTTAACTTAACAAGGTCACCATGTACATGATTCAAAGCGCCTTGACAAGATAAACACAATGGCGAAAACAGTTTTCCGTTATCTTTATTACGTAAAAAGTTAATCGAAAAACCGATTTAGCAAAAAAAAAAATCATTTTTTTTCTTTTTTGACCTCTGGAGCCTCAAATATTGACCCTGAGATCAAATTTAAGTGCACCCTAGCGATTGCAAATGTCACTAGCTGCATTTGCTTTTCTCGATTGTTTCTAACTAGCATAGTTTTTGAGATATATGGGAATTTCTGGAGCGATATCCTAAAACAGGAAAAACTGGAAAATTTGACCTTTGATGACCTCTGGTGACCTCAATTTTGACCTGAGCTAAAACAATACAAAATACTTTCGATAGAACATGTATCAAGCTATCAAATGCCGTTTTCCGCTTCTCGCTACGTAGCGTAGTTTTCGAGATCTCGGAGGGGGGAGGGGGGGGGGGGGGGGGGGGTGCGGAAATCAACCCCCCTGCAGTTCGTGTTCGGCGCAAAGCCGAACTTTTTTCGGCGTTTCGGCAAAGCCGAAAAGCCGAAAAGGAGGGGGAGGGGCATTTTGACCCCTGAGTTTTTTCGGGTATAGCGGGAAAACGGCTGCACACAGCACCGCCAAATTTGGCACAGGTATTCGGAAATCAATTACCCACATTGCGTGACAAATTTTACCTCTGGTCATCTCAGGGCAGGTCACCAAGTCACGTCAAGTTACCTTACCTCCAAACATGTTTGTGGTCGTGTCAAAGCCAGTGTTTGTCCGATAGATTTGCAACTTACAGGATGTCATAAGGTCATAAGTAACTACAAATCATATATTTCGAATTTTGTCTTCAATCGGTGGCCTAAGGTCAGGTCAATTTCGTGGCCACTCCATTATAAGTTGAGGGAAAAAATCTGCAAATCCTTCCTATTCAGAGAATATGCATTAGATCAGGTCAATTATTTCAGAATCATGTTACTTTAGCTCATTGTTGATGACTCAGCTGCAATTGTTGCTCTGTGACCTCGGCCAGGTCAGCTGAGGTCATCTGAGGTCACTAGGATTTTTTTGCAAATAACTATTGATATCATAAAGTATAGAGACGTGCAAATGATGCCACTGTGTTTGCTTCGTCAAGACGCATCGCCCCCGGCCCCTATATGCAACATGACCTACTTGGTTACCAAATGGCCATGACCTGAGGTCAAATATTTGACCTAACCAGGTCACCATCAATATATTTCGAAGAGCATGGACGAGTCAAACGCGATGGTGTTAACATTATTGCTCTATGTTTAACCGATGACAAGTTTTTCACGAACAACTTTTTTGAGGAAAATGCCATCTTGGCCTTTGGTGACCTCTGAAGCCTAAACTATTGACCTTAGCTAATATTTGAGGACATCAAATGCGATTGCATTTATTATGAAATTTCGATTGACTATTTCAGTTCGTTCCTAACTGTCATAGTTCCCGAGATATTTGGAGGTTTCTGGAGCAAAGTCATAAACTTGGAAAATTTGACCTTTGATGACCTCTGATGACCTCAATATTGACCTGACCAAAAACAAAATGCCCGAAATAACTTTGAATGTCCTTATCGAGAGCTTGCGAACGCTTTTTGGCGTCTTTCTAGCCTTTTTAGTTTTCGAATTAGTGGGGGGGGGTCATTTTGACCCCACCCCCCACCAGGGCAAATTTGTCTCAGATTTTTCTCAGACACTTAACCTACCGGGGAGCGGGTTAAGTGTCAGCTTTCTTTAACTTTCCTTAATATTTGTTCTCCAAGATTGTATTCAAGGTCAGAAACATATTTTGGGTCACCTTCAGCCGTCAGAGAACATGGTACAACATCCCCTGGATTCGTCCTTACAGATGCGTCGTGCTATGTGTGACGGCGCTACCCGGCGAAGCCAAGCGCCCCTGGTAGCTCTCCGGGGTAGTGCAGTTATGAGAACATGGCACTAGATGGCACTGGCTGAGTTACTGGGCGCCGTTCAACACTGACCGGTGACTAGTCAGCACAGAACAGCGCCTTAGGTAATGTGGTGGTGTTGAAAATGCATTACTCTGTGTTTATAAGGCAATACACAGTGCGGGATTTGAGCTGTATTCTTTTATCCCGCGCCGTGCCGGTGCTCGGCGCCACCTTCGCCGTGCCGGGGGGGGGGGGGGGGGGGGGGGGGGCGTTTCGACGCCACCTCGAACTCGGCTCCTATGGGACGTAGACAAAAACCGAAAATACTGTTCGAAAGCTCGTCAAAAATCATTTTGAACCTATTTTTTGTAAACTTTTGGCTCAGGTCAATATTGAGGTCACCAGAGGTCATCAAATGTCAGATTTTCCAGTTTTAGAACTTCGTTTCGAACACCCCCAAATATCTCGAGAACTATGATAGCTAGGAAGAAACGAAACACAATCAATCGAAAGCTCTTGAAAAAATGCAATCCCACTTGATATCCTCAGATTTGAGCTCAGGTCAATAGTTTAGGCTCCAGAGGTCATCAAAAGTTAATAAACTATTTTTGGCATTTTTTTTTTGCAAATAGCTTTTTACTTTAATAAGGCAATAAATTTGACGTCATCGTATTTTCTCGTCAAGGCGCTTCGAATTATATTCCTCTTGACACCAGTTTAAGTCAATTAAAAAATTTGACCTCAGGTCAAGGTCAAGTGGTGAACCAAGTAGGTCATGTTGCATATTGGGAGACGTGTCTCGACGAGACGAACACATTGGTGCCGGTGTCACTTCTCTATCTTTATTCTGTCGAGAGTTATTGACAACAAAATGTTGGTGACCTCGAATAACCTCGGTCATGCACGTAGCCAGGATTTCGTCCATGGGGGGGGGGGGGGGCAGCGCCTCGAAAGGGCCCCTTCCCGAGCGTTGAAAAGGCCCCCTTCCCAAGGAGGCCGGCGGGTGCGGCCGCACCCCCTGGAGGCCAGGAGGGCCCTTTTCGGCGGCGGAGGGCCATTTTCGGTGCGCGCAGCGCGCCGAAAAGGGCCGACGAGACCGCGCGAAGCGCGGTATCATGGACTCTTTACCACGCGAAGCGTGGTCTTTAGAGAGTTTAGAGCACTTCAGAGGCTCTTTAGGGCCACCAAGACCCTCTGAAAGACCAGAGGGCCCCTTGGACGTTCAAAAGAGTATTGTGCATATCAGAGGGCCCCTGGCCAGACCGAAAGGGCCCATGAGCGGGTCCGAGGGCCCCTAAGCACGTCGAATGGGCCCCTAGCCAGCACAGAGGGCCCCTGAGCAAGTCGAGAGGTCATAAGGGTCATAAGGGCCCCTGAGCAGGTTGGAGGGCCCTTGAACAGACCCCAGAGGGCCCCTGGGAAGTTCAAAGGGCCCCTGTGCAGGTCAGAGGGGCCCTGAACAGACCGAAAGGGCCCCCCTAGGTGGGTCAGGACGGCCCCCGAACATACCGAATGGGCCCCTAGTCAAAACGGAGGGGCCCCATGGCAGGTCGGAGGGCCCTCGGAGCATGTCGCAAGGCGACAAAGCAGCCAGTGCAGTCCCTTGCCAGGTCGGAAGGGCCCCTTAGAAGGCTGTCAGGCCCCTGGACAGATCAGAGGGGTCCTGGAAAGTTCAAAATGTCCCTGTGAAGATCGGTGGGGCCCCTGGTCAGACTGAAAGAGCCCCTCGGCGGGTAAAAAGGGTCCCTGAACATGCCGAATTGGCCCCTAGCCAGCACAGAGGGGCCCAGGGGCAGGCCTTCCTGAGCATGTTGGCAGGGCGACAAAGCATCCAGCGCAGTCCGATCAGAAGAGTCGCTGGGCAGATCGGAGGGGCTCCTGGGAAAGTCAGAGGGGCCCCTGGCTAGACTGAAACGGTCCCTGGATCGGTCGGAAGGGCCCTTGAACATGCCAGATGAGTTCCTAGCCAGACTGGAGGGGCTCCGGGGCAGGTCGGAGGGGCCCCTGAGCATGTCAGCAGGGTGACAAAGCAGCCAGTTCAGTCCCTGGCCAGGTCGGAAGGTCCTCTGAACAGGCCGAATGGGCCCCTTGACACACAAGAGGGGCTTCTTGAAAGTCAGAGGAGTCCCTGGTCAGACCGGAAGGGCCCAAAGCACGTAGAGATCCCAGATGAAGATTAAATACAAAGAGGACTTACTCCACAATAAAAGATATTAAAATCAGAGCTTTCGGGTATATTGTAACACCCTTCGTCAGCGATTAACACGCGCAGTGGAGAGGGGGGTCAGGCCACTAACAAGCAGTGGAGGGGGGGGGGGGGGGGGTAAACAATTGTGGGGTAAACAAAAAAGTGCGGTAAAAATTGTTCAAGGGAACTATTTTGTAAGAATTCAGTTGTCCAGGGAATACAACTCAAAATTTGCTTATATTATATGCGGTTAGAAGAAGAAAAATCGTGCCGTTTCTCGACGCATTTATGTGTTATGTTGCTACTTTCCTAAATCATTGGGCAAAATAGTTCGCTTGATCACTTTTTTACCGCACTTTTAAACGCACAATAACATCTTTGAGGACTGCAGTTGCACCATACGCAATACGACGCATGGATGAGAATGCATATCCAGGGCATAAGACTCAACATTTTCGCGCCGCTCGCTCCGCGGCGCAATTTATTTCAGAGTTCCAGGTCTTGAGCCTAAAAATATTTGAATATGGTATAGCCGATTCCAGGCACATAGCCAGGATTTCGTCCAGGGGAGGGGTGCTGTGCCTCGAAAGGGCCCTTTCCCGAGCGCTGAAAGGGCCCCTTCCCAAGCGTTGAAAGGTCCAAACAAAACGTATGAAAAAGCACGTTACTAGGATGGAAAATGCAGTATAACAGGTATGGCATGGGCCATACCAACTTGTAGGACCTGAAGTTAGCAAACTGCCATATCAACTTTGGAACCAGCGACACCAATTTGGAATCAGCTATACCAACTTGAAATATTTTTTTTTAAAGCTGAAGACCTGGAACCCTTAAACAAATTGCGCCGCGGAGCGCCGCGAAAATTTGGAGTCTTATGCCCTAGACATGCATTCTCATCAATGCACCACATTGGTTATGGTGCGGACCTCTAAACACATGTTATTGTGCGTTTAGAAGTGCGTTAAAAAATTATAAAGTGAACTATTTTGCCCAATTATATAGGAAAGTAGCAACATAACACATAAATGCGTCGAGAAACGGACCGTTTTTTCTAACCCGCATATAATTTAATTTGTAGTTAAATTGCTCCGCGGAACGGCGCAAATGTTTTTAGTTTAATCCCTGGACCACTGCATTCTTACTGTTGAAAGGCCAATGGTCCCTTCAGATCGTCTAGGGGCCCCTCCGGCCTCCATCCTTTTCAACGCCCTTCTGACCTGTTCAGAGACTCATCTGGAATCCGCGGAAAGACATGATGTGGAGTGGGTGATATATATTAAATACCAGTAAGGCGCCGTAGTTGGCGATGAACGAGCGAGCGCGAAGGAAATGTATGGGGAATGTCAACTCGATCGGGCGAGTAGTTTCTGAGATACAAAAAGAGTGCGCACATGTGCACGTACAGAGGCTCCAACCTTTGACTTGTGGGAAAGTGGGGGCTGAGAGGTCCCTAACCACACACCAAATTTGAACATAATCGGCTCAGCCGTTCCACAGATATAGAATAGGGGTGTGCACGTGCGCACGTGCAAAGCCACCCACCGCTGACTTGTGGAAAGGCGGCGGCTGAAGAGGTCCCTAACCACGCACCAAATTCGAACACAATCGGCTCAGTCGTTCCTGAGATACAAAATAGGGGTGTGCATGTGCGCACGTGCAGAGGCACCCACCCCTGACTTGTATGAAACTGGCGGATGAGAGGTCTCTAACTACACACCAAATTTGAACACAATCGGCTCAGCCGTTCCTGGGATATAGAATAGGGGTGTGCACGTGCGCACGTGCAGAGTCACCCCACCCCTGAGTTGTGTGAAAGTAGCGGCTGAGGGATACCTAACCACACACGAAATTTTCACATAATCTGCCCAGCCGTTGCGGAGTTATTGCGAGGAAATACTTGTCAACATCCCTCACGCGGAACGCGCCACGCGCAGTGTAAGTCACCCACATGAGTTGGCACTGGTCTCAAACAGGGTAGGTTAGATGGGGCTGCTCAGGAAAGAAGTTCGCTTGTCAATCGGACGTGCGGTTGCAGAGATATGAGCTTCTCAAAAGCGTCGCCACGGGTCGGGCCAGGCCGGGCCGGGTCGGGCCGCTCATAATCAGATTTTTCCCATACACCACGGAAAGACGAGCGAGCACTTCGCGCTCGTAACAAAGAGGGCTTACTCTACAATACAAAATAAAATCGGAGCTTGCGGGTATATTGTAACACCCTTCGTTAGCGATTAAGAGGCATTCGGTAACATGTCATTGCTCATCTTAAACACGAGGAATTATCTGTTACTGAATGCCTCTTAACACGCGCAGTGAAGGGGGGGGGGGGGGCACTTAAGTGCCCCCACATGTTTTTTCGTGAATATCTCGAAAACGAATCGGAACAGGGCGGTGTTTTTTTCACGCAACATTAACGCCCATTCAATAACGGATCGTTTGACGCAAAAAAGAAGAAAATCGGTCCAACATTTTTTTAGTTATATGGATTTGCGTCCAAGATGGCGGCCAGGAATCGAGGTCGGCAAAGCGATATCTTCGGAACATACAGTCAGATCGGGATTATTCAAACGCCATTCGGTAGGCAATGTCAATGTTCATCCACGGAAATAACTTTGGACACATTGGTGGTGACCTGTGACGTCACAGAGGTCAAATTACCAAAATTGTGACATTTGGCCAGATTTGACTCATGACCTCGTTTGACCTTGAAGATATTGACCGAAGGTCACGCATATTTCAGCAAATAGATCATAATAGAAGCTACCTATCCTCTAGGTTTGATCGTTCTAGATCTCATACTCTCGGAGATATTGGGGGAGGCACTAACGTGTCTCCCCTCCCCCCCCCCTTCCACTGCTTGTTAGTGGCATACCCCTCTCCACTGCGCGTTTAATCGCTGACGAAGGGTGTTACAATATACCCGAAAGCTCTTATTTTAATATCTTTTATTGGGGAGTTTTTGTGTTTAATCTTCATCTGGGATCTCTACGTGCTTTGGGCCCTTCCGGTCTGACCAGGGACTCCTCTGACTTTCAAGAAGCCCCTCTTTGTGTGTCAAGGGGCCCATTCGGCCTGTTCAGAGGTCCTTCCGATCTGGTCAGGGACTGAACTGGCTGCTTTGTCACCCTGCCGACATGCTCAGGGGCCCCTCCGACCTGCCCAGGAGCCCCTCCAGTCTGGCTAGGAACTCATCCGGCATGTTCAAGGGCCCTTCCGACCGGCCCAGGGACCGTTTCAGTCTAGCCAGGGGCCCCTCTGACTTGCCCAGGAGCCCCTCCGATCTGCCCAGCGACTCTTCTGATCGGACTGCGCTGGATGCTTTGTCTCCCTGCCAACATGCTCAGGAAGGCCTGCCCCTGTAGCCCCTCCGTGCTGGCTAGGGGCCAATTCGGCATGTTCAGGGACTCTTTTTACCCGCTGAGGGGCTCTTTCGGTCTGACCAGGGGCCCCACCGATCTGCACAGGGACATTTTGAACTTTCCAGGACCCCTCTGGTCTGTCCAGGGGCCTGACAGCCTTCTAAGGGGCCCTTCCGACCTGGCAAGGGCTGCGCTGGCTGCTTTGTCGCCTTGCGACATGCTCCGAGTGCCCTTCGACCTGCCATGGGCCCCTCCGTTTTGACTAGGGACCCATTCGGTATGTTCGGGGGCCGTCCTGACCCACCTAGGGGGCCCTTTCAGTCTGTTCAGGGCCCCTCTGACCTGCACAAGTGCTCTTTGAACTTCACAGGGGCCCTCTGGGGTCTGTTCAAGGGCCCTCCAACCTGCTCAGGGGCCCTTATTACCCTTATGACCTCTCGACTTGCTCAGGGGCCCCTCTATGCTGGCTAGGGGCCATTCGACGTGCTTAGGGGCCCTCGGACCCGCTCATGGGCCCTTTCGGTCTGGCCAGGGGGCCCTCTGATATGCACAAGGCTCTTTTGAACGTCCAAGGGGCCCTCTGGTCTGTCAGAGGGTCTTGGTGGCCCTAAAGAGCCTCTGAAGTGCTCTAAACTCTCTAAAGACCCCGCTTCGCGTGGTAAAGAGTCCATGATACCGCGCTTCGCGCGGTCTCGTCGGCCCTTTTCGGCGCGCTGCGCGCACCGAAAATGGCCCTCCGCCGCCGAAAATGGCCCTCCTGGCCTCCAGGGGGTGCGGCCGCACCCGCCGGCCTCCTTGGCTACGTGCCTGGCTGATTCCAAATTGGTGTCGCTGGTTCCAAAGTTGGTATGGCCCATGCCATACCTGTCATACTGCATTCTCCATCCTTGTAACGTGCATTTTCATCCGTTTTGTTTGGCCCTTTCAACGCTTGGGAAGGGGTCTTTTCAACGCTCGGGAAGGGGCCCTTTCGAGGCGCTGCCCCCCCCCCCCCCATGAACGAAATCCTGGCTACGTGCATGACCGAGGTTATTCGAGGTCACCAACACTTTGTTGTGAATAACTCTCGACAGAATAAAGATAGAAAAGTGGCACCGGCACCAATGTGTTCGTCTCGTCGAGACACGTCTCCCAATATGCAACATGGCCTACTTGGTTCACCACTTGACCTTGACCTGAGGTCAATTTTTTTAATTGACTTAAACTGGTGTCAAGAGGAATATAATTCGAAGCGCCTTAACGAGACAAATACGATGGCGTCAAATTTATTGCCTTATTAAAGTAAAAAGCTATTTGCAAAAACTTTTTTCCAAAAATAGTGTATTTGCCTTTGGTCACCTCTGGAGCCTAAACTATTGACCTGAGCTCAAATCTGAGGATATCAAGTGGGATTGCATTTTTTCAAGAGCTTTCGATTGATTGTGTTTCGTTTCTTCCTAGCTATCATAGTTCTCGAGATATTTGGGGGTGTTCGAAACGAAGTTCTAAAACGGGAAAATCTGACATTTGATAACCTCTGGTGACCTCAATATAGACCTGAGCCAAAAGTTTACACAAATAGGTTCAAAATGATTTTTGACGAGCTTTCGAACAGTATTTTCGGTTTTTGTCTTCGTCCCATAAGAGCCGAGTTCGAGGGGGCGTCGAAACGTCGGTCAGTGTTGAACGGCGCCTAGTAACTCAGCTAGTGTCATCTAGTGCCGTGTTCTCATAATTGCACTACCCCGGAGAGCTACCAGAGGCGCTGTACTCAGCCGGATAGCGCCGTCACACATAGCACGACGCATCTATAAGGACGAATCCAGGGGATGTTGGACCATGTTCTCTATGACGACTGAAGGTAACCCAAAATATGTTTTCAAAATATGTGTTGGTATGTCAAAATATGTTTTTTTAATATAAAATATGGCAAAATATGTTATAAATAAATATGAATACAATTTTGTGAAAAAAATAAAAATAAAGGGAAGTTAAAGAAAGCTGATACTTAACCCCGGCGGGCATCTGATACAATTTCGCCCTGTGGGGGGGGGGTCAAAATGACCCCCACACTAATTCGAAAACTAAAAGGCTAGAAAGACGCGAAAAAAGCGTTCCAAAGCTCTCGATAAGGACATTCAAAGTTATTTCGGGCATTTTGTTTTTGCTCAGGCCAATATTGAGGTCATCAGAGGTCATCGAAGGTAAAATTTTCCAAGTTTAGGACTTTGCTCCTGATACCCCCAAATATCTCGGGAACTATGACAGTTAGGAACAAACGGAAAAAGTCAAAAAGAAAAAGAGGGGTGCTGTGCCTCGAAAGGGCCCTTTCCCGAGCGCTGAAAGGGCCCCTTCCCAAGCGTTGAAAGGTCCAAACAAAACGTATGAAAAAGCACGTTACTAGGATGGAAAATGCAGTATAACAGGTATGGCATGGGCCATACCAACTTGTAGGACCTGAAGTTAGCAAACTGCCATATCAACTTTGGAACCAGCGACACCAATTTGGAATCAGCTATACCAACTTGAAATATTTTTTTTTAAAGCTGAAGACCTGGAACCCTTAAACAAATTGCGCCGCGGAGCGCCGCGAAAATTTGGAGTCTTATGCCCTAGACATGCATTCTCATCAATGCACCACATTGGTTATGGTGCGGACCTCTAAACACATGTTATTGTGCGTTTAGAAGTGCGTTAAAAAATTATAAAGTGAACTATTTTGCCCAATTATATAGGAAAGTAGCAACATAACACATAAATGCGTCGAGAAACGGACCGTTTTTTCTAACCCGCATATAATTTAATTTGTAGTTAAATTGCTCCGCGGAACGGCGCAAATGTTTTTAGTTTAATCCCTGGACCACTGCATTCTTACTGTTGAAAGGCCAATGGTCCCTTCAGATCGTCTAGGGGCCCCTCCGGCCTCCATCCTTTTCAACGCCCTTCTGACCTGTTCAGAGACTCATCTGGAATCCGCGGAAAGACATGATGTGGAGTGGGTGATATATATTAAATACCAGTAAGGCGCCGTAGTTGGCGATGAACGAGCGAGCGCGAAGGAAATGTATGGGGAATGTCAACTCGATCGGGCGAGTAGTTTCTGAGATACAAAAAGAGTGCGCACATGTGCACGTACAGAGGCTCCAACCTTTGACTTGTGGGAAAGTGGGGGCTGAGAGGTCCCTAACCACACACCAAATTTGAACATAATCGGCTCAGCCGTTCCACAGATATAGAATAGGGGTGTGCACGTGCGCACGTGCAAAGCCACCCACCGCTGACTTGTGGAAAGGCGGCGGCTGAAGAGGTCCCTAACCACGCACCAAATTCGAACACAATCGGCTCAGTCGTTCCTGAGATACAAAATAGGGGTGTGCATGTGCGCACGTGCAGAGGCACCCACCCCTGACTTGTATGAAACTGGCGGATGAGAGGTCTCTAACTACACACCAAATTTGAACACAATCGGCTCAGCCGTTCCTGGGATATAGAATAGGGGTGTGCACGTGCGCACGTGCAGAGTCACCCCACCCCTGAGTTGTGTGAAAGTAGCGGCTGAGGGATACCTAACCACACACGAAATTTTCACATAATCTGCCCAGCCGTTGCGGAGTTATTGCGAGGAAATACTTGTCAACATCCCTCACGCGGAACGCGCCACGCGCAGTGTAAGTCACCCACATGAGTTGGCACTGGTCTCAAACAGGGTAGGTTAGATGGGGCTGCTCAGGAAAGAAGTTCGCTTGTCAATCGGACGTGCGGTTGCAGAGATATGAGCTTCTCAAAAGCGTCGCCACGGGTCGGGCCAGGCCGGGCCGGGTCGGGCCGCTCATAATCAGATTTTTCCCTTACACCACGGAAAGACGAGCGAGCACTTCGCGCTCGTAACAAAGAGGGCTTACTCTACAATACAAAATAAAATCGGAGCTTGCGGGTATATTGTAACACCCTTCGTTAGCGATTAAGAGGCATTCGGTAACATGTCATTGCTCATCTTAAACACGAGGAATTATCTGTTACTGAATGCCTCTTAACACGCGCAGTGAAGGGGGGGGGGGGGGGGGGCACTTAAGTGCCCCCACATGTTTTTTCGTGAATATCTCGAAAACGAATCGGAACAGGGCGGTGTTTTTTTCACGCAACATTAACGCCCATTCAACAACGGATCGTTTGACGCAAAAAAGAAGAAAATCGGTCCAACATTTTTTTAGTTATATGGATTTGCGTCCAAGATGGCGGCCAGGAATCGAGGTCGGCAAAGCGATATCTTCGGAACATACAGTCAGATCGGGATTATTCAAACGCCATTCGGTAGGCAATGTCAATGTTCATCCACGGAAATAACTTTGGACACATTGGTGGTGACCTGTGACGTCACAGAGGTCAAATTACCAAAATTGTGACATTTGGCCAGATTTGACTCATGACCTCGTTTGACCTTGAAGATATTGACCGAAGGTCACGCATATTTCAGCAAATAGATCATAATAGAAGCTACCTATCCTCTAGGTTTGATCGTTCTAGATCTCATACTCTCGGAGATATTGGGGGAGGCACTAACGTGTCTCCCCTCCCCCCCCCCCTTCCACTGCTTGTTAGTGGCATACCCCTCTCCACTGCGCGTTTAATCGCTGACGAAGGGTGTTACAATATACCCGAAAGCTCTTATTTTAATATCTTTTATTGGGGAGTTTTTGTGTTTAATCTTCATCTGGGATCTCTACGTGCTTTGGGCCCTTCCGGTCTGACCAGGGACTCCTCTGACTTTCAAGAAGCCCCTCTTTGTGTGTCAAGGGGCCCATTCGGCCTGTTCAGAGGTCCTTCCGATCTGGTCAGGGACTGAACTGGCTGCTTTGTCACCCTGCCGACATGCTCAGGGGCCCCTCCGACCTGCCCAGGAGCCCCTCCAGTCTGGCTAGGAACTCATCCGGCATGTTCAAGGGCCCTTCCGACCGGCCCAGGGACCGTTTCAGTCTAGCCAGGGGCCCCTCTGACTTGCCCAGGAGCCCCTCCGATCTGCCCAGCGACTCTTCTGATCGGACTGCGCTGGATGCTTTGTCTCCCTGCCAACATGCTCAGGAAGGCCTGCCCCTGTAGCCCCTCCGTGCTGGCTAGGGGCCAATTCGGCATGTTCAGGGACTCTTTTTACCCGCTGAGGGGCTCTTTCGGTCTGACCAGGGGCCCCACCGATCTGCACAGGGACATTTTGAACTTTCCAGGACCCCTCTGGTCTGTCCAGGGGCCTGACAGCCTTCTAAGGGGCCCTTCCGACCTGGCAAGGGCTGCGCTGGCTGCTTTGTCGCCTTGCGACATGCTCCGAGTGCCCTTCGACCTGCCATGGGCCCCTCCGTTTTGACTAGGAACCCATTCGGTATGTTCGGGGGCCGTCCTGACCCACCTAGGGGGCCCTTTCAGTCTGTTCAGGGCCCCTCTGACCTGCACAAGTGCTCTTTGAACTTCACAGGGGCCCTCTGGGGTCTGTTCAAGGGCCCTCCAACCTGCTCAGGGGCCCTTATTACCCTTATGACCTCTCGACTTGCTCAGGGGCCCCTCTATGCTGGCTAGGGGCCATTCGACGTGCTTAGGGGCCCTCGGACCCGCTCATGGGCCCTTTCGGTCTGGCCAGGGGGCCCTCTGATATGCACAAGGCTCTTTTGAACGTCCAAGGGGCCCTCTGGTCTGTCAGAGGGTCTTGGTGGCCCTAAAGAGCCTCTGAAGTGCTCTAAACTCTCTAAAGACCCCGCTTCGCGTGGTAAAGAGTCCATGATACCGCGCTTCGCGCGGTCTCGTCGGCCCTTTTCGGCGCGCTGCGCGCACCGAAAATGGCCCTCCGCCGCCGAAAATGGCCCTCCTGGCCTCCAGGGGGTGCGGCCGCACCCGCCGGCCTCCTTGGCTACGTGCCTGGCTGATTCCAAATTGGTGTCGCTGGTTCCAAAGTTGGTATGGCCCATGCCATACCTGTCATACTGCATTCTCCATCCTTGTAACGTGCATTTTCATCCGTTTTGTTTGGCCCTTTCAACGCTTGGGAAGGGGTCTTTTCAACGCTCGGGAAGGGGCCCTTTCGAGGCGCTGCCCCCCCCCCCCCATGAACGAAATCCTGGCTACGTGCATGACCGAGGTTATTCGAGGTCACCAACACTTTGTTGTGAATAACTCTCGACAGAATAAAGATAGAAAAGTGGCACCGGCACCAATGTGTTCGTCTCGTCGAGACACGTCTCCCAATATGCAACATGGCCTACTTGGTTCACCACTTGACCTTGACCTGAGGTCAATTTTTTTAATTGACTTAAACTGGTGTCAAGAGGAATATAATTCGAAGCGCCTTAACGAGACAAATACGATGGCGTCAAATTTATTGCCTTATTAAAGTAAAAAGCTATTTGCAAAAACTTTTTTCCAAAAATAGTTTATTTGCCTTTGGTCACCTCTGGAGCCTAAACTATTGACCTGAGCTCAAATCTGAGGATATCAAGTGGGATTGCATTTTTTCAAGAGCTTTCGATTGATTGTGTTTCGTTTCTTCCTAGCTATCATAGTTCTCGAGATATTTGGGGGTGTTCGAAACGAAGTTCTAAAACGGGAAAATCTGACATTTGATAACCTCTGGTGACCTCAATATAGACCTGAGCCAAAAGTTTACACAAATAGGTTCAAAATGATTTTTGACGAGCTTTCGAACAGTATTTTCGGTTTTTGTCTTCGTCCCATAAGAGCCGAGTTCGAGGGGGCGTCGAAACGTCGGTCAGTGTTGAACGGCGCCTAGTAACTCAGCTAGTGTCATCTAGTGCCGTGTTCTCATAATTGCACTACCCCGGAGAGCTACCAGAGGCGCTGTACTCAGCCGGATAGCGCCGTCACACATAGCACGACGCATCTATAAGGACGAATCCAGGGGATGTTGGACCATGTTCTCTATGACGACTGAAGGTAACCCAAAATATGTTTTCAAAATATGTGTTGGTATGTCAAAATATGTTTTTTTAATATAAAATATGGCAAAATATGTTATAAATAAATATGAATACAATTTTGTGAAAAAAATAAAAATAAAGGGAAGTAAAAGAAAGCTGATACTTAACCCCGGCGGGCATCTGATACAATTTCGCCCTGTGGGGGGGGGTCAAAATGACCCCCACACTAATTCGAAAACTAAAAGGCTAGAAAGACGCGAAAAAAGCGTTCCAAAGCTCTCGATAAGGACATTCAAAGTTATTTCGGGCATTTTGTTTTTGCTCAGGCCAATATTGAGGTCATCAGAGGTCATCGAAGGTAAAATTTTCCAAGTTTAGGACTTTGCTCCTGATACCCCCAAATATCTCGGGAACTATGACAGTTAGGAACAAACGGAAAAAGTCAATCGAAACTTCATCAAAAATGCAATCGCATCTGTTGTCCTCAAATATTAGCTAAGGTCAACAGTTTAGGCTCCAGAGGTCACCAAAGGCCACGATGACATTTTATTCAAACAAGTTGTTCGTGAATAACTTGTCATCGGTTAAACATAGAGCAATAATTTTAACGCCATCGCGTTTGACTCGTCCAGGCGCTTCGAAATATATTGATGGTGACCTGGTTAGGTCAAATATTTGACCTCAGGTCAAGGCCATTTGGTAACCAAGTAGGTCATGTTGCATATAGGGGCCGGGGGCGATGCGTCTTGACGAAGCAAACACAGTGACATCATTTGCACGTCTCTATACTTTATGATATCAATAGTTTTTTAAATAAAAACTAGTGACCTCAGATGACCTCAGCTGACCTGGAAGAGGTCACAGAGCAACAATTGCAGCTGGGTCATCAAGAATGAGCTAAAGTAACATGGTTCTGAAATAATTTATCTGATCTAATGCATATTCTCTGAAAAGGAAGCATTTGCAGATTTTCCCCTAAACTTATAATGGGGTGGTCACGAAATTGACCTGACCTTAGGTCACCGATTGATAAAAAAAATCGAGATATATGATTTGTAGTTACTTATGACCTTATGACATCATGTAAGTTTCAAATATATCGGACAAACACTGGCTTTGACACGACCACAAACATTATTGGAGGTAAGGTCACTTGACGTGACCTGGTGACCTGACCTGAGATAACCTGAGGTCAAATTGTCACGCAATGTGGGTAATTAATGTCCGAATACCTGTGCCAAATTTGGCGGTGCTGTGTGCCGCCGTTTTCCCGCTATTCCCGAAGAAAACTCAGGGGGTCAAAATGACTCCTCACCACCAGGGCAAGGGTTAATCTTCAGGAAACCGAAACCTGATAAGCATTTGACATTTTGTCTGTCAGAGTTTTATGCGATTTAAAGCAACTTGCTTTGGTCGTCCTGGATCCGCCACTGCGCAATGCGCATCTGGTATGCGATGACGTCACCATGCGTGAAATGATATGTCGCTGAGATACCCAATGCACCGACTGGGTAGAGGGACATTACCGCTCATACCGACTGCAGCAAACCGGTGACGAAGTGACTAAATTATCCCGTATCCGGCTGCTTTGTCCCCCTGACAAGATGCCTGATTCCCGGCCGCCATCTCGCATTGTAATGAGTCGAGATTTCGCGCCGATATGCAGCGCGGAACACGGAAAACGTGTCCACTCTACCGGCTCTCATAAGCTGCGCGGAGAGCTGCTGGGGCATTCCACAGTAGGACAACCGGTAGGTGCCGTCAGACCATTTTAAGTTTCTTGAAAAGTTGTGCGTTGGGGGTTTCGAAGGCTAAGCTATTTAAGCGATTTAAGCTATTCATTAGTGGTGAACACAAAATTCCCTTTTTTTCTCTCTCCAAAATACGGCCTTCCGTATTTTTCCAAGTTCACAGTGCAGGCCTAATTTTGACGACCAATAACTCGGAGACTAAACAAGCGATTTTGAAAAACAAAACAAATGGGATCAGGATTAGTCGAAGAACAATTTGGCAATCACGGATTTTCGATGTTTTCCCTTTTTCACGTGACCTCGTGACCTAGTTTTTGCGCCGTGACCTTGACCTGTTGGAAACTGAAATTAACATTTCTGTCTGATGACGATTTAAGCTTGATTGATGTCCTTTCGTATACAAAAATAAAAAGTGGGGTTCGACCTGTAAAAACTACTTTTGGGGACTTCCACAGTACCATTTTTTTAAACCAAATTTGCCGTCAGACCATTTTTAATTTTCTTGAAAAGTTGGGTAAAAGGGGGTTTCAAGGGTTAGGAATTCATTGGTCGTTACCAAAAAAAAAACAAGATAAGATCTTCCGAAAATTTCCCAAGTTCACTGTGCAGGCCTATTTTTTACAAACTCCTAGATTAAGGCAGCGATTTCGATTTTGTTATTGTTTGGATCGGGATTAGTCAAAGAACAATTTGGCAATCTCGGATTTTCTATTTTCATTTTGTCACGTGACCTTGTGACCTACATTTTGCGCCGTGACCTTGACCTGTTGGAATCTGAAATTAACATTTTCGTCTGATGACGATTTGAGTTCCATTGATGTCCTTTCGTATCAAAAAATTTCAAAAGTGGGGTTCGACCTGTAAAAATACTTTTGAGCCTTGCAATGCACACAATACGCTGTTTGGGTATGTTACGTTGTATTGGCCTGGCAGGTCATATGGCGACCTGATGTCGGTGTAACAGGCACCAACCGAGAGGTTTCGTCGTCAGGAGTCACTCTGGGCTTTGTTTCGAAAGCGTATGTCAAGTAGATGCGAAGTTATATACGGACAGGTGCCCGAACAGCGTATTATGTCAATATTGAAGACTCAAAAATATTTTGTACAGGTCGAACTCCACTTTTTCATACGAAAGGACATCAATGAAGCTCAAATCGTCATCAGACGAAAATATTAATTTCAGTTTCCAACAGGTCAAGGTCATGGCGCAAAAAGGTCACGAGGTCACGTGACAATTTTTTTTAAAGAAAATCTGTGATTGCCAAATTGTTATTCGACTAATCCTGATTCAAACAATTAAAAACAAAATCAAAATCGCTTTTTTAGTATCGAAGTGGTCGTCAAAATTAGGCCTGCACAGTGAACTTGGGAAAATACGGAAGGCCGTATCTTGGATTTTTTTTTAAAGATTGTTTGGCCACCCAATTAATTCACGCTCTTGAAACCCCCAGTGCACTACTTTTAAGTGCCCTGATCATCAGCGAACTTCAAACTATATGAACGAAGAGAGCGCGACGGAAGAAATAAATCAGTCTGAGGGCTGCTGCCTGTGAGGGAGTTAAACAGTTGTGGTAGACGAACCAGGAAACCCCTCTTCACGCAGTCCACTCTCCCACTTCTACGAGGTACGTGGAAGAGCTCAGGGCGCCGCGTGTGTCGGCCTGGTGCCGATAATGGGAACATTCCCACAAGTTTGGCGCAGTCCAGGCGGCCACCAAACACTGAACACATAAACATAAGATCTATCTGAGTAAAACGCGACCTGACAGATGCGCAGCCGAATCGTATAAGCAGTGATTTGTAGTCGAGTGGTGACCGCCTCTACGGCGTAGTGAACCACTCCGGATCGATGGAGAGCGGACACTACACGGCCTTCTGTAGATGCGTCAACTCGGGCCGCTGGCACAAGTTCGACGACCAAGAGGTGCACCAGCTGAACAGCAGTGCCGTGCAGAGCCCGGCCGGCTACATCCTCTTCTACTCGGCCATCGACGGCCGGGTTTAGGATTTAGCGAGCGGTGTCTCTGCCTCTGATACATGTGATACATGTTTTCAGGGACTCATCATGGTTTGTCGTGTGTTTGTATGTCATATGTGTATGTGCATGTGTATGTGCTTTCTATTCTACCGCATTTTCTTATAATATATTTACTTATATATTCAATTGAGCACAGAACCATCCGCAAGTGACCATAGTTTATGCACAACACAACAGATGACCTTACTCTGCTACCGTGTGACCTTAGGTCACACAAACAAGTGACAAATACGGTTTTGCCCAAAAATCGCGGTACCGCATTACTCCTACAATAATTGAAGTAGATGAGTCACAATTGGTGCCACAATTTTTGCAATAGCACATAGATGGTGCACAACAAAACATTTTATCCGAAAATGTGACCGTTTGACCTCAGGTCACGTCCACATTTTTCAATGAGGCATTTTAGACAATGTCGCGGTACCGCATAACTTTTTCCCTAAACGACTTAGGGGAATCAGCCCAATCGCATAATATTCACAATAGACCATAGATAGTGTACAAAGAGCGACCTAACCCCGCCAGGTCATCGTTTGACCTCCGATCACGGCATAAGTTAACGCTATGGTACACAGTAGAATGGCGCGGTACCGCATAAGTTTTTCACAAAATCACTCAGATAATCCATTCCACCACCATCACCTTCCCCTTAACCTACGGAAGGTGCACAACTCAAGACCTAACCCCTCCGCGTCACCGTTTGACCCCAGGTAACATGGAAAAGCGCTAATATCCATTTAACGATCCGTCCAAATACGTATTATTTGTTTACCAAACGATTGTGTTACAACTTATACCAAATGTTGGTGTCTATGAGTATATTCGAAACCTAAAGCATTTCTCGCTGAGGTCAATCGCTTGACCTCGGGAGGTCATAGAGTGCCTGCGAGGTCAAATCTCGGGTACCGCATAACTTTTTGCTAAAGTACTTACCGAAGTTTTGTCAACGGCTAAATATTCCCACCAGCCTATAGATGGTACACAAAGAGCGACCTAACCCATTCAGGTCATCGTTTGGCCTCAGGTCACGGCATAAGTTAGCGTTATGGCACACGGCAGAATGGCGCGGTACCGCATAAGTTTTCCCTAAAATTACTTAGAGAACCCATTCCACCACCATCGCCTTCCCTTCAACCCACCGAAGGTGCACAACTCAAGACTTGAGCCCTCCGGGTCATCGTTTGACCTCAGGTCACCTGGTAAGGCGCTAATACCCATTTAACGAGCCGTCCAAATACGTATTCGTTGTTTACCAATCGATTGTTAAAACTTATACCAAATGTTGGTGTCTATGAGTATGTTCGAAACCTAAAAACATTTGTGCTGAGGTCAATCGCTTGACCTCGGGCGGTCATAGGGTGCCTGCGAGGTCAAACCTCGGGTACCATAACGTTAACTTATGCTGTGACTTTAGGTCCAACGATGACCTGGAGGGATTAGGTTGCTCTTTGTGCACCATCTATGGTCTTTTGTGAATATTAAGCTATTGGGCCGATTCCCCTAAGTCGCTTAGGGGAAAGGTTATGCGGTACCCGAGATTTGACCTTGCAGGCACTCTATGTCCTCCCGAGGTCAAGCGATTGACCTTAGCGAGAAATGCTTTTAGGTTTCTAATATGCTCATAGACACCAACATTTGTTATACGTTTGAACACAATCGATCGGTAAACAACGAATACGTATTTGGACGGCTCGTTAAATGGATATTAGCGCCTTCCCAGGTGACCTGAGGTTAAACGATGACCCGGAGGGCTCAAATCTAGAGTTTTGCACCTTCGGTGGGTTAAAGGGAAGGCGATGGTGGTAGAATGGGTTCTCTAAGTGATTTGGGGGAAAACCTATGCGGTACCGCGCCATTCTGCCGTGTGCCATAACGTACTTATGCCGTGGCCTGAGGTCAAACGATGACCTCAAGGGGTCATGTCGCTCTTTGTGCACCATCTATGTATGTATGGTCTTTTGTGAATATTAAAGGGAATGTATCACCATTTTATTGGTTTTGAACTGAGATAGCCATTATATTTGGCTGTTATTTAAATGTCGAAAATACAAAGGGCATTTTCCCCAAAATCTAGCCGTTTTTAAGCAATTCAATTTTCCATTTGAAAAATGGGGTCTAAGCCGCCGTGGCCTGAGGTCAAACGATGACCTGAAGGGGTTAGATCGCTCTTTCTGCACCATGCATAGACTGGTGGGAATATTTAGCCGTTGAAAAAAACTTCGGTAAGTACTTTAGGAAAAAAGTTTATGCAGTACTCGAGACAGGGGTGAAAAAGCTCCTACTCGCCAACGTACGTCGGCGACAGCAAAATGTGTGGTGAGACAGGAAACCGCCTACGGATTCATGCATTTTCAGAGACATGACTTCTAAAATAGGAAAACTTAGATAACAATGCTACTCATTTTGATTCAGTAAGGTATCAAGCATAACTCATCTCCCATACCTGGCTGTTAAATTGGTAAGTATTTTAATTTAGCTGCAGCATCCATCGACCTCCGACATTTCTGCTGGCCTTCGGAAGCGGTACCCGAGTCGTGAGTTTGTCGGTGGGTCTGGTGGGTCTGCGACAATTGTGATGCTGCTACATGATACAGCGACAATTGCGGTGCTTGGTTCTGTGCTTCTTTCTATCCCTTCAACATTACAATGAAGTCACTGGTTTTGATACCTGATTTGAATGTATTTTAACATCAATTTCCGTTAATTATACCACTTTATAGTTAATTGCACTGTATAACTGCTTGTTACGTGTTCCTCCAGCTAACATATCATTGTTGTGAGAGAATAAGCCAGCAGCTGGGCACCCACATATAAGGACTGTATGAAAATAAAAACTCGCCGAATCCATCGTTAGTCCCTCAATACTTGAAGTGTCTTACGCTTTTCGCTAACAAGTGAACCATTTGAACTGACAGGACAAACCCTTGATTGAATTGGTTTGGAGCACAGCCTTGGTTTGGACCAGTATAACTAGACAAACGTTTGAACCTTTAGCGGTAGGTATTTTAATTTTGATAGAGTGCTATAGGTGTCACACGGGTAATAAGTGCTTATTACTTTGATTTCACCTATCTCGATAGCTTGTTTGCGAAAAGCTGAAGATGGCTAAAGCTAAAAAGAAAATAACTCTAGTTGATGAAGAAACAAAGCTCCCGACAAGCGGCATCAAGCTTGTGACCGCTGTCCATGCGAGGGTTAGTACAAGAATGTAAAGCGACATAAGCTTGCTGACAATACCAGATAATACAATTTATATTTGTTTTGGCATACATTGTGTTGCATTCCCTTATAATTTTGTAATTGAAATATGCTCAGAAAAAGCCTGTCCGTGCCATCCAGTATTTGCCATTTGGTGTAAATGTCCACTCGTCATGTCATGTTTCACTTAATATTCACAACAGACTTGTGCCTGGATCCCGAAGTTGGATCTGGGATCCCAGTGGATCAATCAGCATAAAATGCACAAAGGTATTGGATCCCAGTGGATCTCTTTGCATAAAATTTATAAAGATCCCCCTGGATCCCTCTGCGTAAATCACAGATCCCACGGCATAAAGTATATCATGATCTGGGATCTTTGTGGAACCCTCAGCTTATTGTGTACCTGTATATGGTGTCCCATGTGGATCCCGGGACACAGGATACAGCTATCTGGATATCGGCTGGATCCTGGGATCTAAGCACATGCCTGGGCCTACCATATTGCAAAATATTGATACCAAATGCTCTGACGTCACCACGGGAGTCGTTTCTCCGTTGTGGGTAAACCTTATTAGTAAAGGAATCTTGGTATGCAGTCCAGACTTGTGCCTGGATCCTAAAGTTAGATCTGGGATCCCAGTGGATCCCTCGGCATAAAATGCATGAAGATCTGGGATCCTCCTGGATCCCTCAGCATAAATTATAGATCCCACAGCATACAATATATCAGGATCTGGGATCTTTGTGGATCCCTCTGGTTGTTGTGTACCTGGATCTGGTGTCCCATGTGGATCCCAGGACATGTATTGTTTAGTCACCAAGACGTGATAAAATCTGATTTTTTAGGGTACTTGACCATAAGAGCGCGAAAAATGGAAGTGAGTCAGCCTGGCTCTTTGTAAGTGCCAGCCTCAAGGATTGTGTCACCTCTGACCCGAGATTTGGCCTCGCAGGCACTATATGACCGCCCGAGGTCAAGCAATTGACCTTAGCGAGAAATGCTTTTAGGTTTCGAATATATTCATAGACACCAACATTAGGTATACGTTTGAACACAATCGGTAAACAACGAATACGTATTTGGACGGCTCGTTAAATGGGTATTATCACTTTTCCAGGTGACCTGAGGTCAAACGGTGACCCGGAGGGGTCAAGTCTGGAGAAGGCGGGGGTTAAAGAGAAGGCGATGGTGGTGGAATGGGTTCTCGAAGTAATTTTGGGGAAAACTTATGCGGTACCGCGCCATTCTTCCGTGTGCCATAACGCTAACTTATGCCGCGACCTGAGGTCAAACGATGACCTGAAGGGATTAGGTCGCTCTTTGTGCACCATTTATGGTCTTTTGTGAATATTAAGCGATTGGGCTGATTTCTCTAAGTCGTTTAGGGAAAAAGTTATGCGGTACCGCGACATTGTCTAAAATGCCTCATTGAAAAATGTGGACGTGAGCTGATGTCAAACGGTCACATCTTCGGATAAAATGTTTTGTTGTGCACCATCTATGTGCTATTGCGAAAATTGTGCCACTGGGATGACTCATCTACTTCAATTATTGTAGGAGTTATGCGGTACCGCGATTTTCGGCCAAAACCGTATTTTTCACATGTTTGTGTGACCTAAGGTCACACGGTAGCAGAGTAAGGTCATCTGTTGTGTTGTGCATAAACTATGGTCACTTGCGGATGATTCTGTGCTCAATTGCATATATAAGTGCGTTTTCTGAGATTGTATAGGGTACCGCGCAAATAGTTATCACCCATTGAAAAAAAGAGAAATGTTTGACCTGAGGTCAAACAGTGATCCGGGATGGCCCAATCTTGGTTTGTCCATTATCCTTACCCTGTTCCGAGTATTTTTGAATCCGGAAATGTTTCTCTAAGTCAATTAGGTGAAAAATTATGGAGTACCGCGTATTTGACCTGTTTGACTGACCTATTGTGACCTCTGCAGGTCAAACCGTGTCTTATATTCGCGTATTACTACGTGATAACTACGTGAGTTATTTTTTTTCTAGAAAAACCGAGTGGGGTGGCATCCACCCCCTCCTCCCCACCCGGGCGAGGGTTAAAGGGGGTGTGTCTGCTGACATAGCTTATTTGGTGGTTTCACGCGGGATTGTGGAACATAATATTCTGAACCGAACCATGTCTTCAATTTTGCACATTTCGGCCTAGTTGCTTAGTTACTTCGAAGACCCCAAGAAGGGTCGGGAAGGTCTAAGTTATCGGTAGACCCCAGAGAGCTTACCACCACTAGGGTATCGATAAAACTGCTAATATATCATCATTGAACAAGCCAGTTCACCTAATGATTTTGTTTTTGTATTTATTAACCATCGCCATATGGGGGTCCCAAAACGACCCACTGATGTTTTTCTTGCATAACTTTCTACATATGCGGCACATCATGCTGAAATTTGCAGCAGCTGAGTTTACAACAATTATACGCTTGCTGTAAAAATTTCATTGAAATTGGTCTAGCAATTTGGGAAATAATGACGTTTTGATGACGCCTTGTTGTTGGAAAAACGATAAATGTTTTAAAAATCATAGAAAACAGAGTTTTAAAGCAAATTGCAAACTCAATTCAGCAAAGATATAAAATGTCCTTTTCTTTAAAATGGCAATCTCGGATTTTCGAAATTTTTGCTTTTTGATCCCTAAAAGGAACAAAAACTGATGTTTTTGGAAAAATCACCACAAAATCAAAATTTTCCAAGATGTTAAAAAACCGGAGTATATGTGAGATAACTGAGTATGGATAATACTCAAACCAAATTTCAAAGCAATATCTCTGTTTTTGACTGAGTGATGGCTCCCTAAGTGTAAGAAACTCATGACGTCATTTTATTTAATCACTTTTTTTAACTTCGTTTGACCAGTTACGAATAAATAATTACCTTTCCTGTATTTATGAGGCAAAACTGGTCTAGGAACATGCCTTTGTGTTAACATTTATCAATTTCTCATTTTGAGGTTTTCTGACAGAGCAAAATCGCTGTTCTGGACGTGATCGATCGAGGTCATTCACTTGACCTGGAAGGTCACTCATTCACCCGAAACCTAAAAATCGCATACTGTTAAATTCCTCTCATGACAGGCAACATGCTGGTTCTTACCGCATTGCTCTATGTTGCTTGGTTTGGAAGTTAACAGGGGGGAGGGGGCCTGTCAGCCCCTCCCCCGTAGGGCGAAGGTGAAAAAAGCTCCCGTAGGGCGAGGGTTAATAACCTTTGGCGCCCCCTGTAGTCCTATGCCGCCCCCCCCCCCTCCCCCCTGTCCCCTCCCCCTGGATTGCATACCGTTAGATTCCAAACATGACAGGCAACATGTTGATTCTTACCCTGTTGCTCTATCTTGCTTGGTTTGGAAGTTAACAGGGAGGTCTTTTTAGGACACCCCCTCCCGTATGGCGAAGGTGAAAAAAGCTCCCGTAGGGCGAGGGTTAACCCTCACCCTACGGGAGCTTTTCACCTTCGCCCTACAACTTTTCACCACCCCCCTGACAGCCCCCCCCCTGTTAACTCCCGAACCAAGCAACTTAGAGCAATGCAGTAAGATCGATATGCTGCCTGTCATGAGAGGAATCTAACAGTATGCAATTTTTAGGTTTCAGGTCAACGGGTGACCTTCCAGGTCAAGTGAATGACCTCGGATCGACCACGTCCAAAACAGCGATTTTGCTCTGTCAGAAAACCTCAAAATTAGAAATTGATAAATGTAAATAAAAAGACATGTTCGTAGACCAGTTTTGTCTCAGAAATACAGAAAAGGTAATTATTTGTTGGTATCTTGTCAAAAACGTCAAAAAAAGTTATAAAAAAATGACGGCATGAGTTTCTTACACTTAGGGAACCATCAATCAGTCAACTTAGGGAGCCATCACTCAGTCAAAAATAGAGATATTGCTTTGAAATTTGATTTGGGTATTGTCCATGCTCAGTTCTCTCACATATATTCCAGTTTTCTAACATCTTTGGAAATTTTGATTGTGTGTTGATTCCCCCCCCCCCAAAAAAAAAACCAGTTCTTTTGTAATTTTAGAGATAAAAAACCAAAAACTCCGGAGATCCGAGAGTACCATTTTAAAAAAGAATGCCATTTTGCATCTGCGGTCAATTACGTTTGCAAGTTGCTTCACAACTCTGTTTTCTACGATTGTTCAAATATTTATCGTTTTTCGACCAACATGACGTCATCAAAACATGATTATCTCCCAAAATTCTTAACCACTTTCAATACAAATTTTACAGCATACGTATAAGGCCCCCCTCCCATAGGGCGAAGGTTAAAACGCGTTTCGTAGTTACACTTCATCAGCTAGTCCTAGCTGATTTCCCTCACTGTGGAATAGTGATGTGGCGGTCGTTTTTATCGATATCGAAACGACATATGGGCAAGAGCAATATCAGTTAGCATTCAACGAAAGGGACTCAAGATGTGAATGTTATTGCTGCCAAACGTCCATGCAATGGCTGGCTATCATACAAACAAGTTTTTGACAAACAAAAAATAGTGGACACACTCCCTTGAACCCTCGCCCTACGGGGGGGGGGGGCTGACAGGCCCCCCCTGAGGTTTTTCTTGAATAACTTTTGACACATGTGGGGCATCTTGCTGAAGTGGTTGGTAGCTGAGTTTACAACAATTATACGTAGGCTGTAAAAAATTAACTGAAATTGGTCAAGTAGTTTGGGAGTTAATAATGTTTTGATGACGTCATGTTGGTACAAAAAAGAGAAATATTAGAAAAATCGTAGAAAACAGAGTTTTCAAGCAAATTGCAAATACAATTCACCAAAGATACAAAATTACATTTTCTTTAAACTGGCAATCTCATATTTTCAAAATTTTGGGTTTTTGACCTCAAAAATAAAATAAAACTCATTTTTGGGGAAAAATCCCCACAAAATCAATATTTTCAAAGATATTAAAAAGGATGGAATATATGTGAGAGAACTAAATATGGAAAATACTCATACCAAATTTCAAAGCAATATCTTCATTTTTGACTGAGTGATGGCTTCCTAAGTGTAAGAAACTGATGACGTCATTTTTTTAATAACTTTTTTTGACATTTTTAGACAAGATACGAACAAATAATGCCCTTTTTTGTATTTCTGAGCCAATACTGGTCTAGGAACATGCCTTTTATTTACATTTATCAATTTCTCATTTTGAGGTTTTCTGAAGAGCAAAATCGCTGTTCTGGACGTGGTAAATCCGAGGTCATTCACTTGACCTGGAAGGTCACCCGTTGACCTGAAACCTAAAAATCGCACACTGTTGGATTCCTCTCATGACAGGAAACATGCTGGTTCTTACTGCATTGCTCTAAGTTGCTTGGTTTGGAAGTTAACAGGGGAGGGGGCTGTCGAAGGTGAAAAAAGCTCCCGTAGGGCGAGGGCTAAACAGTTTTTAAGTGACCACCCTTCTTTTGCACATGCTTTGAGACGATGATATAACCACGCTCGTGTTAAATTTTGGTGGATTTCGGGGCAGGAAAACATAGTAATAACTCGAAATTTTGACTTTGACCTAGTCAGGGGGCAGGAGGAGGGGGGGGGGGGGGGCAGCTGCCCCCCTACTCAAGAAGTTGGGGGGGGGGGCAAACATATGATTTGCCTCCCCCATAAATTTGTAAGAGGGGCCCTCTAAGAAGTTGACCGAGGGCCCCGAGGTGCCCCCAGCCATCCTGAAGGAACCTCTAAGGCCGACAGAAGGCCCTCAGTCGGCCTGACAGAGCTCTCGGTAGGCCTGAGGGGGCCCTCGGAAGGCCAGATACTTCAACTTTTTTAGGGGGGGGAGCTTTGGCTGGGGGGGGGGGGGGGGGCTTTGGCCGAGGGGCCCCTGGGTTTCTTTGCTCCCCCCCATCCGAAAATACGTTCCGCCGCCACTGGTTTCCTGGCATCCGCCAGCACAAGGACAGCACGACAGACAGCACCAGGAAAGCACGGCAGACTTAGGGCCTCTGAACGCTCAGTAGCTCCTCAGTAGGTCGACTCGAGGCGATCCCCCGGCCCGCTACCTACCCCACGAGCTCTGACCTAGTTCACACACACGTGTGACCCCCCCCCCCCCCCCGCCGGGGGAAACAGTCAGCCAGCGCAGTAGTCAGTCAGCTAGCGCAGCTGTCAACCAGAAGTCAACCAGCAGTCAACCATCAGTCAACCAGCAGTCAACCAGTCAGCGCAGCAGGCCCGGAGATATCACCGTCAGCTTAGTAGGTAGCCTAGCAGTAGGCAATTACCCAGACAGTGCAGCAAGTCGCGTCGCATTCATTGGGGCGGCTGATATATAACAGTCAGCATGACAAGCTGCTTCAAGACATTCATGTTATCATTTGATGGGTCTGTGTATTTCCCTTGCACCATGACACGACTGCTATTGCAGGCTTAGTGAGTTCGATAATGTGGATATCTGACTCCGCTCCGGCACGATGACCGGCAAAACCCACCGAGAACACAGTGCCTCTCATGAATGGATGACATGCGTGTTTATATCCGGCGGTACCAGGGTGCTCAGGGCCAGCGATGCTTCCGCCGGGCGGCGGCGAAGGTCGTCTACGAGTGCGTTGTGAGCCGGTACCCATATCGGCACTCGACAGAGACTCGAGATAGCTGCCGCCCGAGATAGCTGCCGCCGCGGCCAGTGTCCGAGTGTAGGGCTGCAAGAGAAGCCGAGCTGGTGGTGAGATAGTGTGTGCTGCTGTGAAACGCACATGTGAGGTGAGCTGCAGTGAAACCTTTGGCCGTGAAGGATATAGGCATGCAGAGGCAGATACGTAGCCAGAATTTCGTCCAAGGGGGAGGGGGGGGGACGCTTTGAAAGGGCCCCCTTCCTGAGCGTTGAAAGAGTCCCCTGCCCAAGCGTCGAAAGGGCCAAACAAATCGGATGAAAAGGCACGTTACAAGGATGGATAATGCAGTATGACATGTATGGAATGGGCCATACCAACTTTTAGGAGCTGGAGTTAGCGAACTGCCATACCAACTTTGGAACCAGCGACACCAATTTGGAATCAGCTATACCAACTTCGAATATTTTTTAGGCTCAAGACCTGGAACTCTTAAATAAATTGCGCCGCGGAGAGGCGCGAAATTTTTGATTTGTATGCCCTGGATATGCATTCTCATCAATTCGTCGCATTGCATATGGTGCGGACCTCTAAAAATGTTTTTGTGCGTTTAAAAGTGCGGTAAAAAAGTGCTACAGCGAACTATTTTGCCCAATCATATAGGAAAGTAGCAACATAACACATAAATGCGCCGAGAAACGGAACGATTTTTTAACCCGCATATAATATAATTTGTAGTTAAATAGCGTCGCGGAGCAGCGCAAAAAAAAGAGTTTATTCCCTGGACAACCGCATTCTTACTGTTGAATGGCCCAGGGTCCCTTCAATCGTCTAAGTGCCCCTCCGACCTTTTCAACGCCCTTCCGACCTGTTCAGGGACTCATCTGGGATCCGCGAAAAGACATGATGCGGAGTGGGTGATACATATTAAATACAAATAGCACTTACTCCACAATACAAATATTGAAATCGGAGCTTTCGGGTATATTGTAACACCCTTCGTCAGCGATTAAGAGGCATTCGGTAACAGGTCATTGCTCGTCTTAACGACGAGCAATGACCTGTTACCGAATGCCTCTTAATTGCTGACGGAGGGTGTCACAATCATAGGCGTAAACAAGGGGAGGGGCAAACGGGGCAATTGCCCCCTACCCCCTGAAGGCCTGTACGTGCCCCCTTTGGTCGACAAATTTAATGTTTTTTAGAGAACAATTGTGAAAATATGCCCTTTTAAAAGTATAGTGGGCCAAATCAGGGTGATTTTTTTTTGGTGGGGATAGTTTGTGCCCCCCTGAGCAAAAATTGCCCCCTCCTGGGGTGATTCCTGGGTACGCTACTGGTTACGATATACCCGAAAGCTCCGATTTTAATCTTTTTCTTGTGGAGTAAGTTCTCTTTGTATTTAATCTTCATCTGGGATCTCTATGTGCTTTGGGCCCGTCCGGTCTGACCAGGGACTCCTCTGACCTTCCAAGAAGCCCCTCTTGTGTGTCAAGGGCCCCATTCGGCCTGCTCAGAGGTTCTTCCGACCTGGCCAGGACTGCACTGGCTGCTTTGTCGCCCTGCCGACATGCTCAGGGGCCCCTCCGACCTGCCCAGGGGCCCCTCCAATCTGGCTAGGAACTCATCCGGCATGTGCAAGGGCCCTTCCGACCGGCCCAGGGACCCTTTCGGTCTAGCAATTGGTCCATATGACTTTCCCAGGAGTCGCTCCGATCTGCCCAGTGACTCTTCTGGTCGGACTGGGCTGGCTGCTTTGTCGCCCTGCCGACATGCTCAAGGGCCCTCCGACCTGCCCTGGGGCCCCTCCGTGCTAGCTAGTGCAGATTCGGCATGTTCAGAGGCCCTTCTTACCCGCCCAGGGACCCTTTTGGTCTGGTCAGGGGCCCCTCCGATTTGCACAGGGGCCCTTTTAACTTTCCAGGGACCTCTAGTCTGCCCAGGGGCCCTCCAAGCCTGCTAAGAGGCCCTTCCGGCCTGGCAAGGGACTGGGCTGGCTGCTTTGTCGCTTTGCCCCGACATGCTCAGAGGGCCCTCCGACCTGTCCTGGGGCTCCTCCGTGCTGACTAGGGGCCCATTCGACATGTTCAGGGGCCTTGCTGACCTACCCAGGGCCTTTTGGTCTGGTCAGGGGCCCCTCTGACCTGCACAGGGGTCTTTTGAACTTACCAGGGGCCCTCCAGCCTGCTCAGGGGCCGTCTGTGCTAGCTAGGGGCCCATTCGACGTGTTCAAGGGGCCCTCTGACCCACTCAGGGGTCCTTTAGGTCTGGTCAGGGCCCCTCAGACCTGCACAGGGCCCTTTGAACTTCCCAGGGGCCCTCCAGCCTGCTCAGGGGCCCCTCTGTACCAGCTCGGAGCCCATTCGACGTGTTCAGGGGCCCTCTGACCCGCTCAGGGGTCCTGTCGGTCTAGCCAGGGGCCCTCTGACATTCACAGGGCTCTTTTGAACGGCAAAGGGGCCCTCTGATCTTTCAGAGAGGCTCTGATGGCCCTAAATGGCCTCTGAACTGCCCTAAGCTCTCTAAAGACCACGCTTCGCGTGGTCTTCCGACTTCTAAAGAGCCCATAATACCACGCTTCGCGCGGTCTCGTCGGCCCTTTTCGGCTCGCTGCGCGCGCTGAAAATGGCACCTCTGGCCTCCAGGGGGGGGGGGGGATGGCAGCAACAGCCCCCCCCCCCCGCTTGGCTTGTGCCGGTGCGGAGGCGTGTCTAATTGAGCTCCTGTACCCGAGGGTTGCGATGAAGGGCTCGTAAGCCTTTTAGCAGCGGGCTCCAGTCCAGGCCAGTGACCATCATTGATTCGTTCTGTGGCCTGATCAGCACTTGGGGTCAACTGCAGCAGCTGACATTGAGAAGGTCAACACGGCACTCGAACAACTTGGTCTTGACGCTGCGTTGTGAAGCGCTTTCTAGATCCCCGGTGGCCAAATATGGCATAAGGCCAGAGGTTCTTCCAACTGTTACTGGAGCATTTTCCATAACGCGACTCACTAGGGGTGTATCCCCTCGTATCTCCGGATCTGATGAACTGAGTTTACAAATTCAAATGGCATCTGATGGCCGTATAAAATTTATTGAAGGAAACCCATTATTGTTGACCTCAGGGTCACTGCTGACGTCATAGGTCAGGTCAGATACAAATTATTATCAGTGCCATGAAAGTCTAGATGGATGGCAATGGTCGCATCCGGCTGTGTTAACCGGGAATTGACTGGGCGGAGGCGGGGAGGGGGCGTTTAACTCGTGCTCATGCAGGATGTACATTATACCTTTGAGAGCACCCTAGGTGTTGATGTTGATGTTGATTTATTTAACAAAAGCAAGAAACAAAGAATGATGTGAGGGAAAGGTGTAAAAGCACTTTCAGCGCTTATGACTAGGCACCATTTCCCGACTCACGAACATACATGTACACACTCACACACAACCCCCGCAAACGCGACGACCGCCCCCCTCCCCGCCGACCTTATTATAGCAGCACTACCTCAGGCCGATGCACCAAGGCTGCGTCGCGGTTTACCGTTCAAAGCGTTTGGTATGCTTAATATATCTTTGCACAGCTGTAGCCACAGCCAGACCAGCAGCGTTATTCAGAGTATGACCGTGGCAAGATTAAAACTAATTTGTGATTGTTTTTTAACTGGCTTTAATCTGCAGTTAAGTTTTGTAATGTTATTTCTAACTCAACTCTGGGAAAGTTGTATTGAGGACAGAAGAAGAAAAAATGCTGAACTGTTTCAGCAGTTTGTCCACAGCTGCAATTTGGACTGTTAGTTTGTGATGAATGTATCTGAAATAAATGAGCATTTAGGCTGGACATGCCAAGCCTGAGCCTGGTATGGAGTATATTATTAATTTTATATCCATAACTGAAGTATATTGGGGGTTTGGTCAAATCATACATCTGAGCAACTGCTTGTTTGAAGGAATGGGTACTTGGCATGGATCTGACTTCTTCTGGAAGTCTGTTCCATTGTCGGATAGTGCGAGGGAAGAAGGAATTCGTAAAGGAAGTCAGGCGGTTTGATGGTAGTGTTATGTTGTTAGCGTTCCTTAGCTGACGGGTTGTAACTTCATGTCGTGTGGATGGAATTGCATCTTGAAGATAGCGAGGTGCATGTTGTTTGACTTTATATAATATATTTAAGCTATGTGTTTCTCTTCTAATTTGCAATGTTGTTAAGCCTAGTTCTTCTAGCAAAGCTTTTGTTGAGGTCCTACGGAAAGCTCCAGTTATTAGTCTGGCTGCCCTGTTCTGTATTTTTATAAGCTTAAAGAGTCTGTGATAGTCAAGTGCCCATGATATACGACATCGCCGTAATCAAATATTGGTCTTATATATGTTATGTAAATTTGTTGTAATATTTGTCTAGGAATATGTTTAGATATTGGGTACAGTGGTCCCAATGCCGCATTTGCTTTTTTAATAATGTCTTGAACATGGAAATGGAACCTAAGATCATTTGATATATTTAAACCTAAGTGTTTGTGATTTACTACTAATGGGATTACCTCATTTCCAAACTTCATCAATGATGGTGGGTGATTGACATGTTTATTGGTGAAGGTTTGTTGTGTGGTTTTTGCCGAGTTAAAGGTAATAGCCCATTTATCCCCAAACTGTTTTATTCTATCTAGGTCTCGCTGCAGGGAAATTTCTGCTTCTGCAGCTTCTGCAGATTGGGCGATGTGGGACTTAAATAATATTGTATCATTAGCAAAGAAAAATAAATCATTTTCCGTTAAGCCATCTAAATCATTTAAGTAAATTAATGCCAGTAGGGGCCCTAGCACTGAGCCTTGTGGGCAGCCAGCGTTAATTGTTTGTATTGCTGATATGGAGTTATTGATTTTTACACTGTGTGTTCTGTTACACAAATATGATTCCAACCAGCGTAATATATTCCCTTTTAGACCGCATTGATGTTCGCATTTCGCTGAAAGTCCTTTATGCCAAATTTTGTCAAAATAGCGAGAGATGTCTAGATATACTATTGAAAAATCCATGTTTTTTTGTCGAGGGAAGAATGTAAACAATGGATTAAATAAATCAGCTGTGTGTGAGTCCCATGGTGGGGCCGGTAGCCGCTTTGCCTATCTGTTATAAGGTTGTTTAAAGTAAGATGTTCATATATTCTATTAAATATTACCTTTTCAAAAACCTTTGACATGCTAGGCAACAGGCTTATTGGTCTATATGATTGCACATCTGATGAAGAACCTTTATTTTTCAATATTGATGTTATTTTGGCATGTTTCCAAACTGATGGGTACCTTCAGCTAGTGATTTATTAAATAGTTTGGTAAGTGGCTCTTTTACGAAAATGGCAATCATTTTTAATATCTTGTTTGGGATGCCATCAGATCCACTAGACTTATTAACATTTAATAGTTTGAGTTGTTTGAAAACCTCTTCTTCTGTTATTATGATTTCATGTAGAATGGGCACTTCTCCATCAGGTACGCAATATGGAACTTCTTTATCTGGGAACATATCTTGAGATTGGCTTGCAAAGTAATTGTTAAGTAAATTGGCTTTATCTTCATCCTCCTCATGTAGGTGATAATAATCGTATTCGAAGGTTCTGTATGGAAAGTATGACCCACACTGAAATACCTCGATTTTGACCTTTGACCTGACCGTGACTGACATATGACCTCAGTTTAAAACTTTCGAGTAGGATTTAGATGCGTCTCATTGAGAGCTTTCGAATGTCGCGTTGCGCGTCTCGCTGCGATCGTTGGTTCGGAAGATAACTAGGGGGCGATATTCGCCTCCCCTCAGTCAATGGTATTCGGTTGAGACCCCAGACAATGGCGGTTTAAAGGTACATTCCCACCTTAACATTAGTTTTAAGCTGAGATTGCCAAGTTAGTGGCTATGGCCTATGTAGTGCAATTTCGGAAGGTAGCATTTAAAGCAAACACAGTTATCTGGTCTTAGAGAAATATACTGACACACACAGTTGTCCGACCTTGACACATACCTGTTGAACTGGGTTCGTATAATCGTGTGGTGGGTGCAGGCCGCAGGGTATAGCCAGCGAACTCTGCTTAACCTATAGGTCTGAACCCGAAAACATCCTTGCAAACGCGAGTAAGTTTATTAACCAATGGGCGGTTATAGTATCTGAGCTGTGTACGGATGCTCATCTTTGGAAACCGAGTTTATATATAATGTGCTTATTAAAAAAATGAAATTTGTATTCCTATAAAAGTTGACATTTGTATTGCTTTCACTCATATAGTTTGTCATACATCGGCGAAAACAATGTAATAACTATGCAGGTTTACGACCATTTTTGCCCAATTTGAACAGAATCCATTTTCTGGTACATTTTCCCTCTTTTGGATTTTCCGTTGACTACCTGATCAAATAATTTTACCCCCTGGTGCGCCACTAAAGCCAGTGTTATTGCTGCCTCTGTGCCGACGTCCCCGTTCTGCCGTTTCAGGCGGGCCAGGATGACGTCACTACCGTACCCGCACCAGTTCCGGGACGTCGATGCTGAGACTGATGCTCGCGTCAAACGCCTGGTGCCAGGAATGGCAGACGGAGCCATGACTGTGGGCAAAGACCGCTACTTCTATGCCAAAAGGCCCCAGGAGGTCTTCCACAAGATGTACAACTACCCTGTGGACGAGCGAGACGTCTGGGTGGTGACCATGCCGAAATGCGGCACCACGTGGACGCAGGAGATGGTCTGGCTGATCGCCAACGACTGTGACTTCAAGGGCGCTCAGCGCAACCTGATGCCGGACCGATGGAACTTCCTCGAAATGACTTACCAAGCATTGGGGTTCGACAGCCTAGCCAAAACCATTGTGTGGGAGGGGATAAAGGCTAACCCCTGGAAGGCACCTCGGATTCTGTGGACAGGACTGCAAATCGCGTGGCCTCGGTCTTACCACCCGCCTAGGTTCGTCAAGACCCACTTGCCATTCTCCATGCTGCCTCCGAAGCTGCTGGACACGTGCAAAGTTGTGTATGTCGCACGCAACCCCAAGGATGCCCTTGTCTCCTACTACCATCACCACAAGCTGATGAAGATGGCGGGCTTCGACGGCACATTCGAGGAGTTCTTTGATCTCTTCCTTGAGGACAAGATACTGCAGACTCCCTTCATGCCACACGTCAGGGAGGCTTGGGAGAAGAAGGATCATCCTAACCTGCTCTTCCTGTTCTTCGAAGAGATGAAGGCAGACCTCAGAGGAGTCATCAGGCGAGTAGGAGACTTCCTCGGGAAGAAGCTTTCGGATGAGCAGGTGGAGCAGCTGTATGAACACCTCAAGTTTGATAATTTCAAGAAGAACCCCTACGTCAACTTTGACCTGTTCAAGCAGCTTGGCGTATTATCTGAAACCGGAGACTTCGTCCGGAAAGGTTTGTAAAGGCGACCGTAAGACATTTTCACATTATTGAAGACTAACAATTATTTTGAACCATATTTTTTTTGTTGTCATAAGTAGTCATGCTGGACTTAGTCCGTGTCACTGAGAACAAGTTTCGACGTGAAACCTGTGTACCTTCTTCCACATTAATTACACGTTCACTATAACTAAGGGAGTTATTTCGCTAAAAAGTTTATGAAACGTTAACGTATTCAGTTACATGATGTCACTAGGGGCGAGTTTGGCGCGAAAATCAGCTAAATCTCAACGAACGTACAAATTCAAGATTTTGCACAAAATTAAATCAAAAGTTATCAGAATAGAGGAAATCGGATGTTTCATTAAAGTGTTATCCTGTATGTTAAAATCAATTTATGCTCGACCCAATAAACTAACGTTATTTCCATTTTTGAAGAAATGACAACAACAAAAAACAGTTTGACCAACGAGGTCAATAACATACTAGTTCTTCTCTGTCCTGGTCCTCTCTCTTTTAATCAATGATACAATGATACAATGATATCACTTTTCAATTACAATAATATATATATATATATATATATATATATATATATATATATATATATATATATATATATATATATATATATATATATATATATATATATATATATATATATATATATATATATATATATATATATATATATATATATATATATATATATATATATATATATCACTTTTCATAATACAATGTGCAATGGTTTTTGTTTACCTTTAAAGGACGCATTTGCTTTCAACGCTTGGTGACACACCAAGATCATTGCTTGGTGACACACCAATATCATTGCTTGGTGACGCACCGAGGTCATTGCTTGGTGACACACCAATATCATTGCTTGGTGACACACCAAGGTCATTGTTTGGTGATACACCATGGTCATTGTTTGGTGACACACCAAGATCATTGCTTGGTGACACACCAAGGTCATTGTTTGGTGACACACCAGGGCCATTGTTTGGTGACACACCAAGATCATTGCTTGGTGACACACCAAGATCATTGTTTGGTGACACACCAGGGTCATTGCTTGGTGATACACCAAGGTCATTGCTTGGTGACACACCAGGGTCATTGCTTGGTGATACACCAGGGTCATTGCTTGGTGACACACCAGGGTCATTGCTTGGTGACACACCAGGGTCATTGTTTGGTGACACACCAGGGTCATTTCTTGGTGATACACCAAGGTCATTGCTTGGTGACACACCAGGGTCATTGTTTGGTGACACACCAAGGTCATTGCTTGGTGACACACCAAGGTTATTGCTTGGTGACACACCATGGTCATTGTTTGGTGACACACCAATAACATTGCTTGGTGACACACCAAGGTCATTAAACGACGAACGGGTTTCACATTCGCTTTGTCTGCTTATCTTGGAGCGTCGCCCTCAGCCAGAGCGTCGCTCTCAGTACAGTGCCCACTGCGCGTACAGTGCCCCCCTCAGCCAGAGCGTCGCTCTCAGTACAGTGCCCACTGCGCGTACAGTGCCCCCCTCAGCAAGAGCGTCGCTCTCAGTACAGTGCCCACTGCGCGTACAGTGCCCCCTCAGCCAGAGCGTCGCTCTCAGTACAGTGCCCACTGCGCGTACAGTGCCCCCCTCAGCCAGAGCGTCGCTCTCAGTACAGTGCCCACTGCGCGTACAGTGCCCCCCTCAGCCAGAGCGTCGCTCTCAGTACAGTGCCCACTGCGCGTACAGTGCCTCCCTCAGCCAGAGCGTCGCTCTCAGTACAGTGCCCACTGCGTCGCCCTCAGCCAGAGCGACGCTCTCAGTACAGTGCTCACTGCGTCGCCCTCAGCCAGAGCGTCGCTCTCAGTACAGTGCCCACTGCGCGTACAGTGCCCCCCTCAGCCAGAGCGTCGCTCTCAGTACAGTGCCCACTGCGTCACCCTCAGCCAGAGCGTCGCTCTCAGTACAGTGCCCACTGTGCGTACAGTGCCCCCCTCAGCCAGAGCGACGCTCTCAGTACAGTGCCCACTGCGTCGCCCTCAGCCAGAGCGTCGCTCTCAGTACAGTGCCCACTGTGCGTACAGTGCCCCCCTCAGCCAGAGCGTCGCTCTCAGTACAGTGCCCACTGCGCGTACAGTGCCCCCCTCAGCCAGAGCGACGCTCTCAGTACAGTGCCCACTGCGCGTACAGTGCCCCCCTCAGCCAGAGCGTCGCTCTCAGTACAGTGCCCACTGCGCGTACAGTGCCCCCCTCAGCCAGAGCGACGCTCTCAGTACAGTGCCCACTGCGTCGCCCTCAGCCAGAGCGACGCTCTCAGTACAGTGCCCACTGCGTCGCCCTCAGCCAGAGCGTCGCTCTCAGTACAGTGCCCACTGCGCGTACAGTGCCCCCTCAGCCAGAGCGTCGCTCTCAGTACAGTGCCCACTGCGCGTACAGTGTCCCCCTCAGCCAGAGCGTCGCTCTCAGTACAGTGCCCACTGCGTCGCCCTCAGCCAGAGCGTCGCTCTCAGTACAGTGCCCACTGCGTCGTCCTCAGCCAGAGCGACGCTCTCAGTACAGTGCCCACTGCGCGTACAGTGCCCCCCTCTGCCAGAGCGTCGCTCTCAGTACAGTGCCCACTGCATCGCCCTCAGCCAGAGCGTCGCTCTCAGTACAGTGCCCACTGTGCGTACAGTGCCCCCCACAGCCAGAGCGTCGCTCTCAGTACAGTGCCCACTGCGCGTACAGTGCCCCCCCTCAGCCAGAGCGTCGCTCTCATTACAGTGCCCACTGCGCGGGTCGGCCTGCTGCACCACGGTATACATATGAGTCACTCTGTTTTCCAGGCAAGACTGGCGACTGGAAGAACCACTTCACCCCGGAGATGGACGGCCGGATGAACGCCTGGATGAAGGAGCGACTCCAGGGAACCGACCTGAACTTCCAGACCGAGCTGAAACACCAGGACTGAACAGCACACAAACACTGATGATTTGTTTAGGGACTACAATAACTACACAGAAGCGTGTTGTGAGGCCCCTTGTTTGTCTGTTCGTGTGTGCTAATTTGTTTGTGTGTATGTATGTGTGCGTGCGTGTTGATTATATGAAGGTCACAATCCGAACCAGAACTGTATTGCTGAAGACTGACATAGCGATCTGCTCGGCTACTGTGTACGCATACGACGCGTCAGTATTGTACACATACACGTGACTTAACCCTATTTGTAACAGGGGGGGGGGGGCGGATTCCGCCCCCCCCCCCCCTCATGTTTTTCGCAGATATCTCCAGAACGGCTGGGAGCAGGCCCATGAAATTTTTCGGACTTTTCATAGAATTGAATACCGCATTTGGAGTCAAAATTTTGAGTTCTTAACCTGAACAGAGGCGGTTCCAGGGTACAGTTCTGGGTGGGTTCGGAGGCGATATTTGGCGATAATACGGAAATGCGATCTTCACGGTTTCTTCTTAACTGCCTCAAGTATGAAGGAGTTTTATCGGTTCACGGTGATTGCAACAAGTAAAAATTAGTTGATGTTAATGAAATATCATAAAAATTCCATGGGAGGTGGTTTCAGGGGCTTGAAAAGGGGGGATTTCCAGGAAGTATTCAATGCTTGGCGGGAAGCAAATAGAGCAATGTAAGGGGCATTTATAGTTATCAAGATGTAAAAGATAGCTTCTGCTTCCATTATTTGCATAATTTATTACATATAGAGTTTCAGGGGCGTGTTCAGGCACATGAAAAGGGGGTGACTGGCTTGGTGATGACGATATGCCAGCGATAATGGCGCAATAGACGGTTAGATTATAATTATATATGCACCTATGAGGCCAAAAAAGGGAATAAAGTCTTTTTTTTTGCAGAGGCGCGCTCAGGAATGGAAGAAAGGGGGTCATATTATTGCAAGGAAACTAAGAGGCATGGGCGTACAATGACATAACATACTGTAGTTTTCGGATGAAACACGCACCACAGGCTACTCTACGAACGATTATAAGATAATAGGCGAGTCCAGGTAGGGTAAAAGGGGGGTAAGCAATGTTAATTGAAGTTGTAAGTGAAATAGTCACTGTTGACTAGTTAGTATCATAATAGCGGATACTATACTTATCAAAAGGTATTGAGCCGCCCCAGTTTGGATCCTGGATACGCCTATGATGAAGTACAACATGCAAAAAGGAACAATCTACGATCAGTAACATATTTATAGTGCTGGGTAGCAACTTGTCTGCGGTTAATATCTTTTTCCAATTTTACCCCCCTTTTTCACTAACCTGGTACCGCCTATGGAAAAAAAATATGATTTTTAACTGTTTTGTGTAATGTCACAATCACATACCATTTCATTTATTTAAAAAAAACATCAAAAAATGGTTTTATTACGCATTTACTTCACCCCCATATTGAGTGACCAGCACACGCCGATGATTTTGAATTTTCAAACGCCACTGTCATATATAAATTTCCAATTCAATCTCTATCGATTCGTATTAATTGTGTTAAAATCGGTCGATAAACATGAAAGCTATGTTGGATCAAAATACCACTAAAATTTGTGGTTTTTGCCCCCCTGTTGCCCCCCTATCAAAAATTTAGATTTTTTTTATTCATTAAAAACGTAGATCGTATTGAGGGGAACCAAACACCGTTTCATTTTTGAAAATCGGACGGGTAGATCTCGAGATCTCCGGGGGGGCGGAATCCGCCCCCCCGTTACAAATAGGGGTAGCCAGGAGCCTGTTACAAATAGGGTTAATTTGGGGCCACTTATTCAGTATTGTACACATACACGTGACTTAATTTGAGGCCAGTTATTCAGTATTGTACACATACACGTGACTTAATTTGAGGCCAGCTATTCAGTATTGTACACATACACGTGACTTAATTTGAGGCCAGTTATTCAGTATTGTACACATACACGTGACTTAATTTGAGGCCAGTTATAGACAGCTGCTCTGTTTCACGACTGTCGAGTATGTGCTTCTCGCCAGGTTTTCAGCTGTGAGCTGTGTCAGGTTTTCAGCTGTGTTTTAGCCTGCGTGGGTCAGCATCGATGAGCCCCCAGGCAGTGTGATATATTTGAATGTCTTCTGTGCATGCTAATAGGATACTCGTCAAACGAGCAGGGATTTTCCATCAGCTGGCTAGTGCACTTAAAACAATACACCCAAACGATCAAATAGCCTAGGAACAGTGTTGTTTTAGTGTGAATGGATGCTTCCATCCGGTAAAACAATTCATAAGCAATGTAATGGCATGTTACTGCTGTTATACAATAGGAAGATGGAGCGAATTTCGCGCCGTCTGTTTTTCGAACTAATTGTAGACAGAGACAAATGCAGTAATAAAAACAGTTCAACGAAGCGCATCAAAACGTTTTGAAACTTTAAAAGGTAAGGTGATTATCTGATAGGTGTAGCATTTCAAATAGGCATAGCTCTGTTGTACAATGTACAGTGTGTGTGTGTGTGTATGTGTGTGTGTGTGTGTGTGCGTGTGTGTGTGTGTGTGTGTGTGTGTGTGTGTGTGTGTGTGTGTGTGTGTGTGTGTGTGTGTGTGTGTGTGTGTGTGTGTGTGTGTGTGTGTGTGTGTGTGTGTGTGTGTATGTGTGTGTGTGTGTGTGTGTGTTCGCGTGTGCGTGTGCGTGTGCGTGTGCGGTGTGCGTGTGCGTGTGCGTGTGCGTGTGCGTGTGCGTGTGCGTGTGCGTCGTGCGTGTGCGTGTGCGTGTGCGTGTGCGTGTGCGTGTGCGTCGTGCGTGTGCGTGTGCGTGTGCGTGCGGGTGCGTGTGCTTGCGTGTGCGTGTGCGTGTGCGTGTGCGTGTACGTTTACGTGTGCGTGTGCGTGTGCGTGTGCGTGTGTGTGTGTGTGTGTGTGTGTGTGTGTGTGTGTGTGTGTGTGTGTGTGTGTGTGTGTGTGTGTGTGTGTGTGTGTGTGTGTGTGTGTGTGTGTGTGTGTGTGTGTGTGTGTGTGTGTGTGTGTGGTGTGTGTGTGTGTGTGTGTGTGTGTTGTGTGTGTGTGTGCGTGTGTGTGTGTGTGTGTGTGTGTGTGTGTGTGTGTGTGTGTGTGTGTGTGTGTGTGTGTGTGTGTGTGTGTGTGTGTGTGTGTGTGTGTGTGTGTGTGTGTGGTGTGTGTGTGTGTGTGTGTGTGTGTGTGTGTGTGTGTGTGTGTGTGTGTGTGTGTGTGTGTGAGTGTTGTTTGGTGTGCGTGTATCTGTGAGCGCGAAGTGTATTTGCATCCATTCAGTATGCAACATGCCTGTTGCACCTCTAGTCTGACAGCCTCTGTTGGTAGGTATTGCCAGCTGAGCGTGGTACCGGAGTTCTCCGCATCGTCCAGCCGATTTGGCGCGGTTGATTCGTCTCGGCTTGGCGCGGTTGATTCGTCTCGGCTCGGCGCGGTTGATTCGTCTCGGCTTGGCGCGGTGATTCGTCTCGGCTTGGTGGCGGCGCTCCAAAGGGTCGTCAGTCTAGTCAGGTGGATTGGGATGCCGTTAAAACATCAAGCTCTTAACCTTACTTTGATTAAATATCTTTTGATATATTTTGTTAACTTCATTTTGTACGGCATTGAAGACTTACAGATAATGCACTCTTTGATACTCAAAACATGGCGTTCAGAAAGAG